>PISX010010262.1:0-71241 GCA_004024625.1 Mellivora capensis
AAAAAAAAAAAAGACTAATAAAGGTGATAGAGTAGAAAGACACTGAATATGTTTTTTTAGAAGTATAGAAACATTACTAACAAGATACTGAAGAGAGTGAAGAAAAAGTAAAAAATAGATCAATCTACCAACTTCTTCCTAAGTCTTAAAAGAGAATATAAGGAAATTCTTTGAAGTTGATAAATGGAATCACTTTGTACCAGATCCATTTCTAAATTCACTGCAACGTACACCTCCCTATTCATAAATTAGTTTTGAAAGCAGGGCATTACATTCTGGATTCGTCAGTTATCAATATGATCCAAGCTGTCTAATGTCCATTGATGGTAATACCTGGAGAGAAAGTTTATCTACAGACTTTATGGACACAACTGAGCAGTCACTATGGATGCAGTTTTCATAATTATAACCGAAGTCTATATCGTAAGGTTTTTGTTACTATCATCATTAATTTCTAATTCCTCCTCGCTGGGAATTAATGAAAACCCACTAGAAGATTTGAAGAACTCCCCATTTCTAGTGCAGACTGGCTTTCTCTTCTTAGGGATACACATTCTGTGGTTTCTCTTGTAAGAGCCTCATATAATTCTTCCTGAAATGACTTCAAGCTTGCATCATGACTCTCATTACTGATCACAGAAACTTCTTAATTGCTACTTAGATCCTTGTTCTTGTCAGTGGTATAGAGCATACTGCCCTCAAAACCTCCCTGATAAATACTTGCCACCCGTTACGTCTGACCTTGAGAATGACTTCTGTCTGGGTGCAGGCTGAATCCCTCCTCTATCCTTGCAATACAGTGCAGTTCTCTGGCCACTGCCACTGTTCACCAGGCTGGAGAAATGAAATGGATATCTAAACTCAGCACTTTGTTAAACAGAATAATAAGTTCTCCCGGGTAGGAAAATGGACATCAGGAGTTACTAAGACACATTTAACCCTCTCCTTCTTAAGCTACCCTACAATACAAGAGGCTAAATATTTACCTTTAACTGTTTCATGTCTATTTCTGTGTGGACCTGAAAATGATTCATCTAGTGTTATGTAATTTTAATATAGATACATAACATTAATTCCTTGAGGAATAGCATGTTTCCTCTAACTCTTCCTGCTAGAGTATCATAAACCATGCATTGCTTTTAACAGAAGAAGAAATATGCAACAATTGAATAAAATGAAATTAATTCACACTGTCAGAGATGTTATTAAATCAGTGCTTCTCAAATTTTAAAGTGAACAAGACTCAACTAGTGATCTTGTTAAAATTCAGATTTTGATTCAGTAGATCTGGGAGGAAGTCTAAGATTCTACATTTCTAACAATTTCCCCTGTGATACTAAAGCTACCTATCTATTACCCACATTTTGATTTACAAGGATTTAAGTAGATTCTAAGAAACATCTGTGCCTTATTATTGTTATTGGAGAATTATGCATGTGTGTGGGTGTGCGCACACACACAAACACACTCATATAGAGAAATACTGACAAAGACATTTGAAAAATAAACTTCTCTGTAATAAGGAACATGCTTCTTCTTACAGATTTCCTTTCTCTGATACTTAAAAAAAAAAAAAGGAAAATAGGGTACCCGGGTGGCTGAGTCGGTTAAGCATCTAACTCTTGATTTTGGCCCAGGTCATGACCTCCATATCATGGAATTGAGCTTCACATCAGGCTCCACACTCAGTTCAGAGTCTGTTTGAAGATTCTCTTCCTCTCCTTTTGCCCCTCCCCTCAGTTCTCTTTATCTCTCTCAAATAAATTAATAATTTAAAAAAAAAAAAAAACAGGAAGGGGTGCCTGGGTGGCTCGGTGGGTTAAGCCTCTGCCTTCGGCTCAGGTCATGATCTCAGGGTCCTGGAATCGAGCCCCGCATTGGGCTCTCTGCTCAGTGGGGAGCCTGCTTCCCCCTCTCTCTCTGCTTGCCTGTCTGCCTGCTTGTGATCTCTGTCGAATAAATAAATAAAATCTTTAAAAAAAAATTTTAAAAATTTTAAAAAGATAAAGTATTTCCCTACTAGTGAAAAATAATTCTATGGAAAAAAGAGGATAAAATCCTCATAAAACATAAAATCATGACATCAGAAGTTGATGATTTTCTCTCATAATTCCTAGTGGACATCCTTAGATTTTATGGCAAATTTTGGAAAAATCAAGGTAATCTGCTGCCATAGAAATCATGAAGTAATATTCAATTTTAAGTGAAAACAATCACAACAATAAGGATATATGCACGATACCACTCACAGGAATGTAAATAGGCCTCAATAGCCAAAAAGTTTTGTTATACATGTAGACATTGTAATGAAGTCTGGGAGAACTCATCCAAGTAAATGATACACTTCAGGAATCACACATTGATTTAAGAAAAATACTATTATACTATTATAAAAATATTATTTTATAGTTAAAATAGATTTGTGTCTTTTTTATAAAGTGTACTTTTATTAACATTCTAACAATATTTTAAAGGAACTGAGAGAAGATTTAATATTTCACAAATTCTTTTCTGAATCTTTATTGTAAAAAAAGTTGCTATAGAATATAGTCATATAATGATAATACTACCATTTGGGGGTACTTACTAAGTGCCACACACTATGCGAAGTACTTTACATGGATTATTTAATACTTGAAACATTCCTTTAAAAGAGGAATGGTGGTGTTATTATTTTTCCATCTTACAGTTGAAGAAACTGAGTCTCAGAGAAATTATGTTTTCCAAGGTTACACAACTAGTTAATGACAGAATTGAGATTCTAACCTAGGTTGGTATGATTCAAAATAATTTAAATATGTTGTGCCATGTTCAAACACCATTCTATATCAATGGTTTCAAAGTTTGTTCTTCAGATCAAAAACATTAGCATCACTAGGCAAATTGTTAAAAATGCAAATTTTCAGGCCTGTCCCAGATTCACTGGAACAGAAACTCTAGAAACGGAACCTAGTAACCTGTGTTTTAACAGGTAATTTTCATGTGTATCAAAACCTGAGAACCAGTAATATATATTAAGATCAGATGTTAGTAATTTGAGTTTCCTTGAGTAAGTCATGATCAGATCATATGTTTTTGGACAAAGCAGAAAAATACCTAAATGGAATGATGTTAAAAATTCTGGGAAGGTGTGCCTACCCAAAGGAATTTCTCCTTGACATCTTAGCCCATTGTTAAACTTCTTTAACAAGGAACAAATGATTTTATACAATTAAAGATGAGGCACAAATTGTACATTCTTAACCACATTACCTAGAACCCACATTCCATGATGTTACTTATAAAAAAAAAATTTTTATTTTCTTTTTCTTTGTTCCCTATTTTGTAAATCAGAGTCTCCTAAAGCTTCTCTTGGTTGGATACACTTATTCACCATCAATGAAAGTGTGCTTTCCGTCCAGAACCATGAAGGGTCTGAGAATTTACCCTACTTTCAGGCTAACTATTTAGCCTGCCAGTCCTAGGGATGCTGTCAGAAATCACAAGACTTCTAGGTCAAAGACAAAAGACTTTCTTACTCACAGACACAACAATAGCCAGAGAATATGCTATTTCTTATATATGTTCCCCAAGCGCCAGTTCCCACAGGGTGATGCAGAGAGCCAAGTGATACTCGTACACACAGTGAATTACATTATCAGAGCAGAACACAGAGCTTAGAGAACTTGAACCTCCTATAACAGGCAGTAAATACACTTGCCCTTCACTCCAGAAGGAGTCACTATTACTATCTTTCAAGGGTTCAAGCAGAGCAGCTTTTGCTCTACATGGGACACAATTTCTACTCTCCAAAATTGTTTCCTATGCAAACATCCACAAAAAGATAGCCTGCTTAAAAGGCTGTCAGTGTCTTTGCTAATAACAAATACTGAAACACAAGAGACCATGGAGGATTATCTCCCAACACTGACATTTCATAAATGTTTGGTAAGAGTGCCACTCTTCATGAAAACATTAGCTGTATATAGCTAACAGTTGCACAACTATAAAATAAAATACTAGATTTGTTTGAAAGAAATCACGTTTTTTTAAAAGAAATCACATTTTGATCAGAAAACTGGCTAGATTATCTAAAATTAGTTCTGGTTTTATGTTTATCAAAGATACCATATAGATGTACATGTTATTTAATATTAAATTATAGGTCAAGAATTTTTTTTAATCTGACACTAAAACCTTAGAATTCAGCTTTTCTCACTATATGGTGTTGCTTAGCAATGAGGTATAGCAACACATTGCTTCTAGAAAGGAGCCAAAGTATCAAACTGAAGAGTCCCAATAAGAGTCATTTAGAAAAACAGCAATTATCTGCAATGCTAGATATTAATGTCTGATACAATTAAGACCAACACTTATATCCCACTTTGGAATCAATTCTCTGATTTAAGTGTTCACAACGTCTGCCTAAATCATGAGAAAAGACAAGAGGGGTAAGAAGTGGCCTCAGAAGAAGCCAGGGTGAATTAGGGTGACTTCATTTATATTTCTTCTTTTGTAAATAATCTCTTTATTCTAGCCCTATAACCTATGAATAACTACTTTAGAGGTGTTTTAGATTTTGATACCAGGTGATAATTATTCTTTCTCGCCCTCTTTCCCTGTACTAACTTAATTAACACGGTAAGTTGCTTTCTAAAGAGACATTTATTTACTAACAATATGATTAATTTCAATAGCCTATCACTCTCCAAAACCTTTCAGGACAAAGAGCAAATAAACTGAAATGATAGATGGAAAGGAATAATGGGAGGTGAGAGAGGAGAGGAGGGAAAAAATCAGAAAATAAAGGGAAATGAATTTAAAACAATTTAAAATACATAACTGCTTCTTTAATGATTATGGTAAACACTGAGAGAGACATATTAAAAGAGAAGACATTTTTTTCTAAGTTAAAGCAGGTCTTGTTCCCAAAGAACATTTGCTTGGGATTTTGGCAATACCTACTGTAGAAACAATGATTCAACCATCAGTGAACACAACAAAATTTATATAATGTGCAACTGTGCTGAAAGTTTATTAATAGACACTTAAAATAATTTCAAGGCTTCTAAGCCTTCCTGGGAACAAGTTCTAATTTTCCTTGACACTGTTTATTATTCAGAATTTCATTAGTACACCAAGCTTTCCTTTCTCCAGGCTCATGTCAGAACTCATCCTTAAGAATTCCCCTGATATCCTTTTGCTTTTCTTTACAACCTTCTAATGTTAAGTCTTTGGTAAATATGTCCATGTATGTGGCAGAGTGCAATGTAAATTATACTATAGAATCTTAAAAGGGTGTTCTTAACCTGCAGTGTTGATTTACTATATCAATGTATAAGACCAAAAACTCTTCTGGTTATTTCCTTTTATTTTGTGTTTGTTTGTTTGTTTGTTTGTTTGTTTTTCAAGCTTTGCTTTGCTTTATTTCACTACATTAAGTTAAGCTATAAGGCAAAACAGGAACCTATAATTCATTAAGATCAAGGACTGCCTCTCATTCCTGATTATTTCCTTTTGTAAAGCCCAAAAAAGTAGGTGGTGTATAATCACACACTGAATGCAGAAAGTACTCGATACACATTGCAACTTAATGCATTAGCAAATGAAGTGCTTTCAAGTAAAAATCAAGGTAAGATTGTTTCTTAAGAGACAACATGAATGAAATTCAATAAATTAAATGCTAGGAATGTTATTTCAACCATGTATTACTGCCTCACAAACCACAACAAAATGTGGTTTAAAACAACAAATTTATTTAGTCCCAATTCTACAATTTGGGCTAGGTGTTCATTTGGGCAATTTTCTGCTAATCTTTTCCAGGGTCATTCAAGTGGACGAAGGCATCTGGTAGTTGAACTGGGGCTGGAAGACGTATGCTAGCCTCAGTCACATTTCTGATGATTGCTGCTGGCTCTCAGCTGGTCCTCTCAAATGCATTACCTACAATGACTCACCTCTGCTTCATGAGGCTCTTCATCTTATGGTTGGCAAGACGTCACATGATGGTAGAAGCTTTCCAAAAGGGCATGAGGGAAACTACAAGCTCTGTTGAGAACCAAGATCAGATGTGATTTTTCCCATATTCAATTGCTCAAAGCAAGTCATAAATGAGTCCAGATTCCAGAGGTGGGAAAATAGACTCTACCTTTTCACTGAGGAAGTGGTTAAGTCACATTGCAAAGGAACATGCATAGAGAGTTCAAGAAAATTAGTGTAGAAATCATACAGGCAATCTAGTACAGAACTGATTAGAATTTCATCCTCAGATTTGTAAGGATAACATGCCTAAAAATCAGAAAAATAATAATGACACACAAACTCACACACAAACTGCTCTGCCAAATTTAGAAAGCTAGCTATTCCTTAGAGTCATCATTTCTTTTTATTTCATACTCAAAGAGAGAGTGCAGACTAATGTTATCCAAACATCTTGGGTCCAAATTTCACTTCTGAAGTACATGTTTGCTGACATGGCATGGATTTCCGTAGGTTGGATCACTCAATATTTTCAAAGATCAAGTTTCAAATGAAGAATCCAGAATTGTTTTTTAAATTTTTTTATAGACATATAATGTATTTTTAGTCCCAGGGGACAGGTCGGTGAATCTCCAGGTTTATACACTTCACAGCACACACCCCTCCCAATCTCCATAACTCCACCACCCTCTCCCTCCCCCCCTCCCCCCAGGAAACTTCAGTTTGTTCTGCGAGATTAAGAGTCTCTTATGGTTTGTCTCCCTCCCAATCCCATCTTGTTTCATTTATTCTTTTCCTACCCCCCAAACCCCCCATGTTGCATCTCCACTTCCTCCTATCAGGGAGATCATATGATAGTTCTCTTTCTCCAATTGACTTATTTCGCTAAGCATAATACCCTCTAGTCCCATCCACGTCATTGCAAATGGCAAGATTCCATTTCTTTTGATGGCTGCATAGTATTCCATTGTGTATATATACCAAATCTTCTTTATCCATTCATTTGTTGATGGACATCTAGGTTCTTTCCATAGTTTGGCTATTGTAGACATTGCTGCCATAAACATTCGGGTGCACATGCCCCTTTGGATCACTACATTTGTATCTTTAGGGTAAATACCCAGTAGTGCAATTGCTGGGTCATAGAGTAGCTCTATTTTCAACTTTTAGAGGAACCTCCATGCTGTTTTCCAGAGTGGTTGCACCAGTTTGCATTCCCACTAACAGTGTAGGAGGGTTCCCCTTTCTCCACATCCTTGCCAGCATCTGTCATTTCCTGACTTGTTAATTTTAGCCATTCTGACTGGTGTGAGGTGATATCTCATTGTGGTTTTGATTTGTATTTCCCTGATGCCGAGTGATGTGGAGCACTTTTTCATGTGTCTGTTGGCCATCTGGATGTCTTATTTGCAGAAATGCCTGTTCATGTCCTCTGCCCATTTCTTGATTGGATTATTTGTTCTTTGGGTGTTGAGTTTGCTAAGTTCTTTATAGATTTTGGATACTAGCCCTTTATCTGATATGTCGTTTGCAAATATCTTCTCCCATTCTGTCTGTTATCTTTTGGTTTTGTTAACTGTTTCCTTTGCTGTGCAAAAGCTTTTGATCTTGATAAAATCCCAATAGTTCATTTTTGCCCTTGCTTCCCTTGCCTTTGGCGATGTTCCTAGGAACAAGTTACTGCGGCTGAGGTCAAAGAGGTTGCTGCCTATATTCTCCTCAAGGATTTTGATGGATTCCTTTCTCACATTGAGGTCCTTCATCCATTTTGAGTCTATTTGAAAATAGACTCATTTCATTTTTCTGCATGTGGCTGTCCAAAGGAATCCAGAATTTTTACTAACTATATGAAAGTATCCATCTTTGGGTTGAATGGTCCTTTCTGATGCTAAGAGTTTTTACTTTTTAAAACTATGTCAGAGGCAGGTCAATAAATTTGTTCCCTCACCACCAACAGCACCCTCTCTTTCTGAGTTCCCTGCCCTCACTTCCAAAAATAGATCACTAAACAGAGTCCTCATATCATAAAATATGCTTGTAAATATTTTCAGAGTGAAGTCTTAGCCACTGTACTAACCTACTTCCACCACTCAGGGAACTTACACTATTTACTCATCAAACTTATTCATGAGTAAAGCCCTCAATCAAGGCCAATCAGCTATTTTTAGAGAATTTTCAACATAGGCTTCTCCATAAAGACAGAAATTACAAAATCTAAAACTTAATTCAGAAAGCATCCTGTCAAGGTGTATATTTTTGTATTTTTACTCATATCTTGTTTGTTATGGCCTCTTAAGAGTCTGACACTACAACCCATTTTCTTGAAGAAGGTTCATTCTGCAGAAAGCTTGAAATAGATAAAACAGACAATTGAAATTTTATTATATGGCTCTTCCTATATTTCTCTATTATTGTAGTATTTTCGGTTTGAACATTGCTTTTTACCCTCACCATCTGGCATCTCTTTTTCCCCAAACTAGGAATAATCATGTTTATAAAATGTTGTCTATTGAGATGGAAAGAATCCAAATTTCAAATTCTGTGTTCATTTCCTAAATATTCTTTCTCAAGAGAGGAAATGTAAAACTTAGACCTCACCTGATCCCATCAGAGCAAGATTGAGTCTGAAAAGCTAAAATTCTAGCAATGACCTTAAAAGGATACATAAATAAAGGAAGTAGGCCTTTACACACCTCCACCCACACAAAATGACTCCAATCCAGTGTTATTATGATTTATTAAATATTAGCATGTTCTCTGATGCCATAGGGCAGAACATGAGAGAAATCAATCCATGGCCTGGGGCATATATCTTCAAATTATGCATGTGAATCCAACACAGTGATAATATGAGTACAGATTCCTCTCCCATAGAGTTATATTGTGATTTCCTTTGTTAGTATCTTTGACAAAATAAAACATTTTTTTTTCTGGATCTACAGGTTAAATAAATAAGGATAAGAAATAAAGAGGTTTTGTTGTTTAAAAAAAAGACAGATAAAAATCCAAAAGCTTTACTGACATTTCTAGAATCAATGTAGAAGAGTAGGATCAGTTGTGGAATCATCATAGATTCTAACTGAAAAAGTTTACTGTGTTCTGTGGCATTCTCGGGTTTTCTCTCTTTGACAAGATGTCAAACCTATTTCCTTTTAGATGAGGAACCTAAGCAAGGTTCCACATTTTTATGGCCTGCAAGTTCTACCATGTTCGGAGCACCCCTGCTACATACCTCAAGAAGGAAATAGAGCCAGCAGGAGCCTCAGAGAATAAGAACCTTTTCAGAATTCATCATGGTAAATGTTCTGATGAGAGAGGAGAGCCAGTGACAGGAAATGCAAAGACTGAGACCCTTCTGCCCTTTCATGACTTCAAATAATTCACACACAAAAAAATCCCTAGGGTTTTTTTTGTTTTGTTTTTTGTTCTTTACTTTTAAATACAAAGTAAGAAATGTAGTCCTAAGATGGTAGGGGTTGAGGTGACAGTTACATGAAATAGTATGTGTTATTTGCTAATTTCCCATTATATAGAAAATAATCTGTCAAGTTTTGCACACAATTTGATTTTAAACCAATAGAACACAAACACAAAGGTTATATTTTTTCATTCAATTATGAATGATTTCTCCCTTATACCCCCATGAAGGGTAATCTATGTGCTGACACTAATGTTTGCATTGGCTCCCTATTATCTGGCAAAGTAACCTAGGATACAAACCCATTCAGGCCACAATCTATAAAGAGTGCTGGGCAACATAAGGATGGCTATAAATGTCCACAGTCCATCAGTTTCCATGCCTCTGCCTAATAACAAGAAGTCTTTTTGTCCTCATGCTATTAGGAACACAGCAAAATAATCAGTTTCTTATTATTAGACCCAGTATGGCCTTATCTACATGCAATTTACCAAGTAATAGTTACATCAGTAAAATGAAGCTACACACATTTTTTGAGGTCCTTTTCTTCTAATCATTGAATGCCTATTACTCTTTATCTTTGATTTACTGTATTTTGAATATTATGCTTAGATTTAGTGTCTTTTTTTGTATTTGTTTTTTTTTCCTCATTTATCCTTTTTTTTTTTTAAGATTTTATTTATTTATTTGACAGACAGAGATCACAAGTAGGCAGAGAGGCAGGCAGAGAGAGAGGAGGAAGCAGGCTCCCCACTAAGCAGAGAGCCCGATGCAGGGCTCGATCCCAGGACCCTGGGATCATGACCTGAGCCGAAAGCAGAGGCTTTAACCCACTGAGCCACCCAGGTGCCCCTCTCATTTCCTTCTTGATGTTCTCTGAGATCTTGGATCTGTGGTTTGGTATCTGACATTAATTTGGGGGAAATACTCAGTTTTGTTTTGAATACAAATGTTCGTGTTTTGCAACTTGTTTTGTAACCTTGTAACTTGTTTCGTAACTTCAAATACATGTGTTACTTGTCTTGTAGTTGTTCCATTGTTCTTAGATATTCTATTTGGGGTTTTATCCTCCAGTCTATTTTTTATTTGCTTTTCAGTTTTAGAGGTTTACAATGAGATATCTTCAAGCTCAAAGATCCCTTTCCCAGCATCCAATCTACTACCAAGCCTGGGAAAGGCATTCTTCATTTCTGTTACAGTGTTTCCAATCTCTAGCATTTCTTTTTGGGTTCCCCCCCCCCACCCCCCGTCAGGATTTCCATCTTCTGATTATAGCATTTGTCTGTTCTTGCTTGTTGTCTACTTTATCCATTAGAGCCCTTAACACATTAATAATCATACTTGTTTTTAACCCCCATCTCTGCCAAATCTGAGTCTAGTTCTGATACTTGCTCTCTCTTCAAACTGTGGGGTTTTTTGGGTTGCTTTGTTTTTGGTTTGTTGTTGTGGGGGTTTTGCTTTGGTTTGGTTTGGTTTGCCTTTTAGGATGCTTTGTGGTATTTTCTTTATAACTGACTATGATGTAAATTGGCCTTTAATAATGTGGTGTTGAAACATGAGGGGGGAAGCATTCTACAGTCCCATAATTAGGTCTCAGTCTTAAATTTAGTGAGCCTATGGCTCTGAACTGTGAACCTCACTAGTGCTTCTTAGGTTCTTTTCCCTTTCTTAGGTAGAACAGGATGGCTACAGCAGAGTGAAGTTGTTTGTTGTTGTTGTTGTTGTTGTTGTTGTTGTTGTTTTTAGGTAAGTTAGGCCCTGATAAAACCCCAACAAACTAGGCTTTGTTTAACTAGGTTCTCCTGAAGGCAGACCTAATTAAGAAGAATAGAAAGCTCCGGCATATTTCAAAATGGTTCATTTTCCCCTTCCCCTGCTAGAAGCTCCTGGAGGTAAAACTCACAAAAATGTGCCCCTCCACTCCTTGCGCCATGACTCAGTCCCCTGGACTTTGTAACTTTCAGACCTATCCACACCAATCCTCCAGCAATTCATCAATTATAGTTCAGGTTTTCCTACACTAACACCGTTTCTCACTGATGTTTCTCTTGCAGATTTCTGCTCCAATAAGTTCTGATTTTCTATCTTCACCTATTAGTTTCTCCAGTTTTGGAGACAGTGGCTTGTTCTGTCACTTCACTTCCCTTATGGATATAAGAAGAGTTATTTATTTTCAGTTTCTTCACCTTTTCACTTGTTGTTAGGACAGAGTGGCAACTTCCAAGTCTCTGATGTGACCAGCCTACTACACTTTATGAAACAATTTACATATTTTTTTTCTCATAAAACCTCACAATATTCTGTTAAGAAGTATCATTAGCCCCATATCAAAGATAACGAAACCAAAGCTTATGACAATTAATTATCTTGACCAAGATATCTCAGGTGGTACCTAATGGAGCTTTCATCAAACCCAGGAATGTCTAGTACCCAAACTGCTATGCCATGTCTTTGTACCCATCCTTGCCCAGCTTTTCCACTACCCTAGTCCATCATCATCTTCTGATTTCTTTCTTAAAGTGGTCCATGATTCAATCTTTGGAGCCAGAAAACCTTAAAATAATATAGAGCTACATACAGCCTTTAAGACTTACTGAAATTATTTCAGGCCCAATTTTTTTATATATAAAATGAGGTAAATGGTCATCATAGAGAGACATTTTAAAGATTAGAAACAGAGATAGCAATATATCAATTAACTGAATTCATATATATCTATGCATTCTATATATATTCTACCATTTTTTCTATATTCATATATGTGTATAAAGGGCTAAATATATATATATAATATATGTATATTATATATATATATATATATATTAGACAGTATCTGTTAAACACCACTTATTTACCCCTATCTGTACTATTCCGAATCAGACCACTCACCTCCACCCTTCATGCTTTTCTCCAAAGCAAAGTGGTTCTGCCATTATCTAGTATAAGTCTTTGCCTTACTGAGTACAATGGCTTTAGGTGAAAAACATATCTTCTAGACTGAGTCAGCTGACTAGAAGACCATTCTTTGTTTAAAAAAGATAAGTTGCTAACTATCTCTAAAAACCAAAACAGTACCACCCTACCCAACCCATAGCTGAAGAAGATCATATTATTAATAGTAATACTACATTCAGATAATTGCTGCCGCTTATAAAGCATTTACTATTAACAAACAGAATGTGCCTCATTGAACAAGCATTATCTTGCTGAATTTGTCTAGGCTGCTTATTGACTGATGGAGATTTTGCCATATAATCATTTCATGCCTACTATTGCTTGAATTATAATAGAAAATTAAACAGGAGGGGTAGGAAATAATGAACATTTTAATTCTCAATAAAGTCTTGGATCCAGAGTTTCAAGCAAGAGATTCTGCTTCTACCCTTTAGTGGGCCAGTTTCTCCAAAGGGCCCTCTTTTTACAAAGTACCAGATCTCATCTATATTGGGAGAGACAAGGTAGCTTCTGGCTCCTAAAAAGGCACCTAAATTGAGAAATATGAAACTGTGCTCTGACAACAACCCATGAGAGTTGTTCACAATCAGCCTTCATGATTGAATCCTGCAATTGGTACTGAATGTGTTTGTTGTCTTTTTGACTCACTGATACTCCAGAAAGGGCCTTGGGTTTTAACTCCCTGACAACCTAGCCACCAGGTACTAGATTACATTTCACCTGTCTGATGTGACAAACTTAATGATGTGTCACCATGCATCTTGTGCTCTTTTAAAAGCTGTGTGTTTCATAATTTGTCAGAGCCTTTATTTAATATATTAGTCAAATCATAGTCTTCCTTTCCATAAAACTGTGTGATTGTTGGACTTACCATTCTTGGTATCTTTGTCAGTTCAAACTGAATTCCTTTGTTCTTACTTGATTACAAAAACAAAAACAAAACAAAACAAAGCAAACAAAAACCTGTAAAGCACATTAAAGTCATTTTTTTAAAGGTTTTTATTTATTTATTTGACAGAGATCACAAGTAAGGAAAGAGGCAGGCAAAAAGAGAGGAAGGGAAGCAGGCTCCCTGGATCCCGGGCTTGATCCCAGCACCCTGGGATCATGACCTAAGCCAAAGGCAGAGGCTTTAACCCACTGAGCCACCCAGGCACCCCTAAAGTCATATTTTTGAGTGAAGGGATGGTCCCTCACTCTGGGCTTAAAGAGAAAAGCATTTCCTGAAAGGGCAATGCACTAACTAATTAGCTCTTTCTAACTAGTTTGAATTTGTTAATCAGATTAAGCAGGACCACTGATGGGGGAGGTGGAGAGGGAAAAGGAAGAGAATGTCACGGCATATGGCACACTGCCAAGGAAAGGTAAAAATGAGGAGCTAAAATGTTAGACCTTTAGATGCAATGGATTAGCAATGTCAAAATAAAGGGAAGCACTAATACAAGATCCACAAAGATAATTCCAAATATTTCAAAATTTTGCCTAAGGCTAATTCTGAAAGACCAGAACATGTCTCAGAAAGGTTGTCAACATCGTAGGAGAATTTATACTTTATCTCATGGAAGCTAGTAAAAAAAGGAGGGCTAAGCTGCATTGGAAGGATGTTTTCTTCCTCTAGATCAAATAAATGTTAAAATTTTTTCCAACTTCTTTCTAAACATGTCCTTACTTCCTGCTCAGGAATCCTAGAGATTTCAGGCTTTAATTCACAGTTGTGAAGTCAATGCAATTCAAAGGAAAACAATACGAGCTATCTTGCTCTTATTAAGTTAGTACCTTTAAAGAACTAGAAAAAATGGGGAAAAATTATTAATACCCAACATAAAGGTAAAGAGGTTGAAACACGTTCTACTTTTGACTGTGTTAATAATGCTTGTGGTAGCACAGCCTGTTGCTTTCAAATACAAACACTGAAAGTAGAGAAGGTAGGTACATTTTGAGATCCCAGAATTCTTAAGGGACAATTTGGCTCCTCTGTGATTACACTAACCCCAAATTAAATATCAAAAGATTCTGTCACATTAGTTTAAATCTTTGCCCAGTTTTACTTTGTTAGAAGGAATAGGCAACTTGTTCTCAAAGTAAACGAGTGATGAAGAAAACAGAAAAATCATATTCCTACTGATTCTTTATCAACTTTAAGACAAACTTCAAATTATAAAAGAAATTATTTTGAGCCATGTTAGAAATCATAATCACTGTCGCATCTGGTAATGTAAGAAGTGGTTTTAACAACCTAAACCAAAAGCATCGCTGGAAATTTCCTGACCCCTAACCTCAAGAATGTGTTTATTTTAAAAATATTTGTTGAGTGACTGCAATGTATCTAGCACTCTTATAAGTCCTGGGGATAGGGCAAGGAACAAGAAAGTCTACATTAAAGGATTTTTCTAGTAGGGTGAGGCATGTGTGCTTGTGTGCATACGTGTGTGTGTGTGTGTGTGTGTGTGTGTGTGTATAGGAGTGACAGATCATGGACTGTAAATAAATAGACATATGGGAAAAATACCAAATTGTGAAAAGTACTGAGAAGAGAATGACTGAATCACTGGTTGAGATTTGAGGGACAGGGAAATTTTGGCACTATTTAAGCTGAGGTCTCAAGTGACAAAAGGAGTCAATCAGGCAAAGATTAAGGGGGACAGTTGGCCCATGAGCTTCTGGGTGGAAATGAGGGAGGAGCATCCAGTGTGGCTTTATGGTACTGGCGGAGATAAAGAGTACTAAGGGGAGGTCCTGCATTAGCTACGGGCTAAATCGGGAAGGACTTTGTAGCTAAAGTAAGGAATTTGGGTTCATTCTAATTATGATAGGAAGTCATGGGGAATTTGAAGTAAAGGCTAAAATAACTTGATATATAATATTAAAACATCCCATTGATATGAATTGTTAGCTAAAGCACAACAAACATTTTATGTCAAAGAAAAATGTGTGGTAGCTTATCCAAAGCATTCATCCTTTTTTTGTTCATTCTCAAGATAGTTGAGTGTCAATCTGAGGACAACCACTGTACTGCTTGCTAGAGATACAATGTAAACTAACTCAACCATGGGTTCTTACTCTCATGGAGCTTGTTTGTGGAGAAGAAATATAAACATTAATTAAATAGTCACACTAAGGATATATAATGACCATCTGCAGAAGTGCTCTCAAGAAAGGGAACAGCATTATATCTACCTGTGTAATAAAAGATTCAAATCCAAATAGGAAGTCACTGACAGCTTTATGGGGGCTGTGATCAAAAGAAAGAGTAGGAGTCAACCTATGATATTTACTTTCAGTGCAATGAAAGTTTTAAGCAGGCTTTAAGCAGAGGGATGACATGATTCAATGTGAGTTTTAAAGTGATCATTCACTCGGGCTTCAGTTGGAGAACAGATTGGAAGGAGAGCAAAATGAATGTGGAGGGAGTATATTAGGAGGTCCACTTAAAACATAATGGTAGCTAAGAACAGAATGAAAGTAATGATGAAGAGAAGAACAGATTTCATGGATATTAAGACGATAAAGGGAATTGGTCTTGGTGACAGATTAGATAGGAATTGTGAGGGATAGGAAGAAGAAAATGGCCTGAGCAAGTGGATAAATGGCCATGTCATCTACTGTGAGAAGGAATAGTGAAAGAGGACCAGGTTTAAAAAGAAAGACCATGAATCTGGTCATGTACATCATGAATTGTGGTATCTTTGAAATATCCAAGTGATAATGTCAAGTCAGTAGTTGGAAATACTGATATACCAGAGAAGAGCTCTGCACTAGATAAATAAATCTGGGCATCACCACAGTAACCAGAGCTGGCAATATATTGAAATTTCCTAGCAAGATACTATAACAAAAAGGCCTATTTCTGCCCTTTAAGAAACCCCAGGATTTGGTGACCCAGTAGAAAGGAACGTCTTCCAAAGGAAACCTGATAGTCATCACCAGAGTATGTCAAGTAATGTCAAATGATTATCAAGAATTATTAAAGGTCTGGGAGTTCTCCTAATAACCAACCTAGTAAACTAGTCTGTTACCGTCTTATGAATACCAGAAGAACACACAAGACTCCCGGGCTAGAAACAAAGGACTTTGTTATTTATAGCAAAAAAGAGTAGTCATAGGGGCAGCATGATGGCCATACTGGCATCCCATATGCTCTCAGTGTCATGGAGTGATGTGAAGTGCCCATCATGGATGCCGATACTGGCAGTGGGTTGTATTAGAGAAGAACAACACTAAGCTTAAAAGATTAACCACTTTCACAGTTAGATGGAAGCAAGCATGCTCTTTTCCTGAAGGAAAATGTTACCTTATTCCTCAGGGTTGTTTGCTGGAAACACAACCTGAGAATTGTCCCAAGAGTAGTCAGGGACTTATTTTTTTGGCATAGTAAGGAAGAACACATAGCGATACTCACCTCCACTGGAGATTGTATCTTCCAATAATGATCTGAAAAGGCAAACAAATTAAGGCCAGAAAAAGATCTCAAAAAGATTTAACAAAATGGAGATCATCATTAACTTGATCAGGAGCAAAGGTGAAAACATATTATAGTGAAGTAAATGTGGGGCGTGGAAATGTAGATCACAAACACAAAGGAGTTTTTTTGAAGAAGTTCAACTCTAAGAACATAAAAATAGGAATGAAAGTTTGAGGTGGTATATTAAAATGAGAGATGTTTTTGTTATAAGTCTGGTCTTGAGTAAATGCTGAGGGAAATAATCAAATGAAATGTTCAAACATCAGAATGTAAGATGATATTAAGTTTTCATTAATCTTGTTTAAGATATTGCTATCAGTTGAATTGTATCCACCCCCCAAAACATATTAAAGATCTTACTTTAGTACTTCTGCATATGACCTTATATGGCAATAGGGTTTTCAAAGAAGATCTAGTTAAAATGAGGTCATAGTCCCATATGACCTGTCAGAAGCATGAAAAGAAGAACTTGTGGCACACTCATAGAGGAAGGAGGATGCAAATACATAGGGGAAATGTCGTCTATAAGCAGAGGAACCCCCTCTGAGGCCACAAGATTAGGGCAGAGGCAAGGAACAAATTCTCCTTCAGGGCCCTCAGAAGGAATTAACTTTACCTGCATCCTGATTTAAGACTTCAAGCTTCCAGGACTGTGAGAGAATAAATTTCTATTGTTTAAGCAGCCAATTTGTGGTACTTCGTTATAATAGTCCTTGGAAACTAATATAGAAATCATTTTTAGAAAGACAATTCTGATTATAAGAAAAGAAAACAAAGATGAAAACTTTATTTCACTGCATTTCAGTAGGATAATGGTCATAGTATATGTCCTTTTTAAGTGTATCATGTTGAGAGAACTACTGAGATAACATTCTTAGAGAAATCTCAAAAAAGGAAGCAAAAGAAGAAGGAACAAAAAAAGTCCTGTGGAAATATTCCCACCACAAAATAAAAATTCCAGTGTAACTTAGCTTAATTCTTAGATATGCAATTATCAAACACTCTGCATTTGATAATTTTTTTAATGGAGAATATAATTTCTGTTAAGTTTACCTGGATGTTTAAGTTTACCTGTACTTTAGGATGTTTTGGGAATTGGCTTTCTGAAATAGTCTAAGCCAGTTTGTAGGAACAGGAAGCTTCAGCAATGACTCCTCCAGACTTGAAGAGAATGACCTAACCACTATGGTTTTATGTTTCCTCATGTTCACATAAAGAACTAGATTAGATTACCTCCCAGAATTATTATAGGAATTATCTTAAAAGCATATGTTTTCAGGATAACTACCTTCTCCTGTACAAATTAAACATGTAACAGGCCTTCTTGCTGCTGAAATAATTCTTGATTACTTACCAATAACCTCTATTCTGATATGTGATTCTTACACTTTTGAGACAGATGTCAAGAATTTTCTCTTTTTCTTAATTTATGTTTTTCTCCTACTCCGGTTTCCCTCAGTACGACTTTCTGAGGCCTGCATAAGACTCCATCTGGGGCTCTCTTTAATTCTTTCAGAGAATGCTCAACTACTCACAGGGCTCCAGCTATAGCGAGTTAAAGGAAGCACACATCTGCACCTATAGCTAGACAAGGGCTCTCCAGTCAGCAAACTATGGTCAACCTTTTGTAAGTTTAATATAGCTCCATTTCTACAGTCTCTGGTTCTAAGACATTCTGTGTATCTTAACAATATTATTATCATTTCTTTGAAGAAGTGAAAATACCTCATACTTCCTCTCATGAAACCGTCTTGGGGATGGTTCCACTTAGCTTTCCCAATGCCCACAGATATCACATGAGCTTCTACTTGTAGCAGAACTGAGACATGAGTTAAAGACTCTGACCATGTGATCAGAGAAATATTCCAGCAAAACCACAGGTAAAGAGAATACTCATAGACAATCCAGAGGAGTATCTATCCACTTGAGCAAATGGAGAAAGAAAACTTGTCCAAGCTGTTGAAGTCATTTCAAATTATTGCCAGTTCCTTGGAATGCCAATTCCTCATCACTGCAGTGATCAAACATTCATAGGATATTTCACAATTACCTATCTTGGTCCCCTAGCTTTTTGGAAAAACATTCCAGAGTGGGCAATGAAAGCTAAACTCTCATCATGCAGGTGAGTGCTTATCAAATAAAAAAATGATTCAATCATCTGAAAAAAATCTTCCTACAAAAAAGCAAAATAGCAAGCATACCAGCCTAGTCTTGCATACTAGCTATGTGCACAACATAACTTCAAAATAGCCTCTGGTCATAATAGTTCTGGAAATATGTTGTGATGTTTTTAAGACAGGGAAAATATGAAAAGTCCATTTATTTATAAAAATAAACCCATCTTAACTTTTCATTTATACAGGTATGCTTTTGTAAAGTGGTTTGCCCTTCAAAAATATAGTTTACATTTAAGGATTCTATAATATCAAGATCCTAAGAATTAGTTTTATCTTTTTAAAAAATTATCATCATTACTATTATTATTTAAAAGCTATTTGGAGTTTTAGCAACTAAGAATATAATATACACATATGCACCCTTTGGCATAATTGTATATTCTATACTAAATTGTTTTAATTACATCATTTGGGTATAAATAAAATTCTAGGAATAGTCTAAATATTTTTCCCCATATAGCAGTAGTTAGGCTTTGGGGGTAAGGAGGGGGGGTGGTATTCTATATAAAAATAATTAAAATATTTCAGAAAAACTTCACTCAGCTCTGTACCCTAGAGATCACATTCAATATTCTTTCTTAAATGTATTTCTCTATATATTACATTCACCCGGTAACTACTGTGTCCATTATCAATTACTTTCCAGTAGCTCAGCTCAAGAGAATAACATACTATTAAAATTATATAGGATATTTGTTATATTTATTAAAAGGAAGGGTTACTTAATACTCCTTTTAAATGCATGAATTTTACTACCTAATTAGGCTTATTTATAATATGAATATAATCAGTCTTAAGTATACTGAAAGAATATTTACAATACAATTCTATCATAAATATTTTGAAATCTAACTGAGAAACATCCCAGAGCTCTTTTGATAAAAGTACGAATAATATATCTTCCTGGTTTTTTGTTTTGGGGGGTTTTTTTTGGTGGGGTGGGTGGTGGGTGGTGATCTGCTTCTCACATTGTTTTCATTGATAACTCCATCAAAAGTAAGGAATAAGGACCATTAAAATACTTTACTTTTACTTTACTTTCTTAAGCTGTCCATATGAAAAAGAACCAGAGATAACTATCCTCATCTGGTATCATGAACACATTCCCTTTGGAATAATTCAGCAATCACTTGAAAATGAAAAAAGAAAAAAAAAAAAAAAAACACCAGTACTCAAGAGGATGAAGGGACTGGGACAGATTTAAGTGTTATCAAAATAATTAGGAAATTGAAATGTAAAAAAGGAAGAAACCATCATAGATGAAAAACATTAGGCCAATGTATAAAGCTTGGGAAAATGTCATCTGGGTCAGGCAAATCTATATCAGAATATGTACACAGTTTGGGGTAGTTTGAAAAAATTTCCAAGGACCAGGCTTCTATAACAAGTCTAATGAGCTTTTGATGGAAAATAAACAAAATTATCCTTTTTTCCCTTTTTTAAAAAGTATAGATTTATCACTGATTTTACTTTAAATGTTTACACATAAATGCCACATTGTTTTGTTTTGTTTTGTTTTGGACAGTGTCTACTAACTATACAAAAACTAGAATAATTAAGATTATAATATTATTCATTTTAACATGCCAGAATTGTGGATTCCAGCTCTCTATATATTTATAGATGTCACATACATTCCAGCCATGTTGCCAGTGTTCAAAATTCCCTTAAAATACCTCTCAAGCCTGTAACATAGCCTTTTGAGTACCCTGAGTTGTGACAAACTTTCTTCTGAGGGTATGCTTGATCTTTTTAAACAACTATATAAACATAGTTTATAGTTCAAAACTACTATAAACAAAATACTTCTTAAAATACTAATAGTCCTCACCATTCCTTCTTCACTTCTTTTCTCATCTTTGCCTTTTGCCCTTTCAAATACCAAACGAGATGTTCTCAAGTCTGTCTACACTAGAGTGCTTTAAAAAAAAACAACACTCTTGCCTTCAAGGTACATCTGGGGTGGGGCTCATACACTAGTATTTCTCAAAGTTTCCACAGATGGTTCTTTGTGCAGCCAATGTTGAGAAAATTGATTTAGACAATTTTCTTCTTACTGCCTCAAGGAGACGATATGATAGGACTGACACACACACAAAAAAAAATCTTGAGTCCCTTTCTCTTTGTGCTTCAGAAATCTACATCATTAAAAGAAAGATTTAAAGAGCTGATGCCTCCCCTTGGACTGGAGAAAGACAGGAGATCTGAAAGGAAGTTTCATACCTTCCCAGGAAGAGAAGACTAAGACAAAAAAGAGAACGTCACAACCAAAGGACAATGTGAGGAGCACAGAGCCAGCATCAGGGGGCTCTGCAGTCTCTTAAGTTATCCTAGATAGAGGATCCCAGCTCCAGTTGGAAACCCTTAATCACCCACACCTAGTATCACATTAGCTGCTTCTTTCCATCACACCCATCAGCAGCCACCTTTTGTAGCACCTCACCCTTCTGGGTGCGTCACTCTGCATCTTGTGAGTTTGGGTCTGTCCTCTCTCTTTCAAACTAAACCTTACAGCTTTCTACTTGTAAATTCCAGAACACTGAATGTGATAGTCTTTTCCTACAGAATGAGTTTCGTCCAAAAGAATCAGGTCAAAAGGATGAGAAAGGAGAAAATGAAAATTTCAATTTGGGGAACATATCATGAAGTTTTTCTGTTCTTTTCCACTGTTAAAATGTGTGGGCAATAAAATTCTTTATAATTATTTAATGCTTATATTACAACAGGTTATCTCATTTTATAGATGAGAAATATAGAGAGAGTAATCAGGAATTATCCTTAGTCACAAAACAAAACAAGCCCTGAAACTATTCTTTAGCCTATGAAATCTCTCCCATTTGGGAACTGGATTTTATGCCATCTGGCTCCAAATCCAGAGCCTGCAATGTCAGGCAGCACATGGAGGAAACAGCTGCATACAGATCACTCTGCAGCCCTCATAAAAATATATGGTAGTGACATTTTTTTTTCTTTTTAAAAATGTTTTATGAGATCCCCCATAGTATCTTTTGCTAGTCTTGCTGTAAAAATAATGTTTATGGTGATTGAATATACTTTCAGTAAATAGCTTCTGTGGCTATCAAATGACTGTTTTTCTTCTACATTTAATCACCTGGGAGGAAAGAAATGATGGCAAACAGATTTCACTGCCTTAAACAATATTTGTTAAAGAAAGACTTTTGCCCTGGAGCATCTTACTCAGAAGGTAATTTCCTGGTCACTGCTTTGGAGCCATTGCCTTATTATTTAGGATTTTCTTTTTCTTTCTCTCTCTCTCTCTTTTTAAAGCATGAATCAGCTCTTTCTTTTTTTCCCCCCCTTGTCACGCCTCTATCTACATAGCTCCAAAATGACATCATAGCCTCTTACTATTACCGTGAGTGAACAGCATTCCCAATTTGTTTGAGACTAACCAGGCTCAGATATTTCTGAGCTGATGAGGTTGCAAGTATCCTATTTTGTATTCTTAAGCGTCCAAAGATGTCTCACAGGTTGTAGACTCACGTGGATCTGTGTGGGTCAACTTAATCATTTGGTTTTTGAAATAAAACCTATCCTGAGCAGTCTTAGGAACTTGTTACCCAGAATTAAAATGTGATATATTTGAAATTACTTACTAAGCAAACTAACACTAAAAGCCAAGTAATCCATTTTTCAGTAGATTTAATATGTAGGGTTTTATGTAGACTTCAGGTAGATTTTACTAGCTCTGGTAATAATATTAACAATAACCATGATAAAACTGCAGCAAATATTTTGTGATTATTATATATAGTAGATTAAATATTATCACTGAATGACAAAAAATGAGTTATAAAAAAATATGTCTAAGGGAAAAACCAAACATTAGTCGAATGAAATTTAAACTCAATTACAGCTTCCTGAGAAGTAACCTGGCCTTGTAAAGAATGCTGCCAATATGCAACAATATTTAAATGAAAAGAAAGTATCATTAATCTTTGCATTGGTAATCTTCTGGTTATTTGGATATTATCACTGTGTTTTTGTACCAATTGCTCAGTAAATACATTCTTGAAATGAAATAAAATACTGCTTAGACAAAAATGAACTATTGGGTCTTCAACAAGATCAAAAGCTTTTGCATAGCTAAGGAAACAGTTAACAAAACCAAAAGACAACTGACAGAATGGGAGAAGATATTTGCAAATGACATATCAGATAAAGGGCTAGTATCCAAAATCTATAAAGAACTTATCAAACTCAACACCCAAAGAACAAATAATCCAATCAAGAAATGGGTAGAAGACATGAACAGACATTTCTGCAAAGAAGACATCCAAATGGCCAACAGACACATGAAAAAGTGCTCAACATCACTCGGCATCAGGGAAATACAAATCAAAACCACAGTGAGATTCCACCTCAAACCAATCAGAATGGTTAAAATTAACAAGTCAGGAAATGACAGGTGTTGGTGAGAATTGGGAATGCAAACTGGTGCAGCCAATCTGGAAAACAGTATGGAGGTTCCTCAAAAAGTTGAAAGCACAGCTACCCTATGACCCAGCAATTGCACTACTAGGTATTTACCCTAAAGATACAAATGTAGTAATCCGAAGGAGCACATGCACCTGAATGTTTATTGTAGCGATGTCCACAATAGCCAAACTATGGAAAGAACCTAGATCTCCATCAAAAGATAAATGGATAAAGAAGATGTGGTATATGGCTACAATGGAATACTATGCACTCATCAAAAAAACCTGAAATCTTGCCATTTGTGACAACGTGGATGTAACTAGAGGGTATTATGCTAAACGAAATGAGTCAATCAAAAAAAGACAATTATCATATGATCTCTCCGATATGAGGAATTTGAGAGGCAGGGCAGGAGGCTTTGGGGGTAGGGAGGGAAAAAATGAAACAAGATGGGATCAGGAGGGAGACAAACCATAAGAGACTTTTAATCTCACAAAACAAACTGAGGGCTGCTGGGGCGGAGGGGTAAGGATAGGGTGACTGGGTGATGGACATTGGGGAGGGTATGTGTTATGGTGAGTGTTTGAAATGTGTAAGCCTGATGATTCACAGACCTGTACCCCTGGGGCAAATAACACATTATATGTTAATATTAAAAAAAAAAATAAAGAAATACTGCCTAGAAAAAAAATCGTGAGAAAATTACCTTATTTTTATAGTAATATTTGTATACAGCTGTGTTAAAGAAAAGTTTATAATGATTTTATAGACTGGACGATTTGATCTTGGCTTATCTTACCTGCTACCCCCCTACAAAAATTAGATTCTCAATTTTAGCTCATTTCTTTTTCATCAAAAAATATGGGTTCACTTTTGCTCTTTATGAGTTGGTCCAAAATCATAGCAGAAATCCTAATAATCAATTACTTCAACTTGAGAACCTTTTAAGAATACATGCAACAATCCAATACATGTAAGGCAGAGTTGGACGCAGGGTTACAGTGACCTCTGAAGAATGCAGAGATCTTTCCTGGCGTTTCATTCTTTTTGCCATTACATCATTTAAGTCTCAACATTCTGCCTTCAGGAAACAGCAAAGAGCTGGTTCTCTGTAGTGGTGACCCTAGCAACTCTTGCCAGTTGTATGGCTTTTGCAAAACAATAAGGCTGTACTAAATTGAATCCCCTGCCACATATTCATTGGTGCACTACATTTGCTCCTGTAATCTCAAGCTAGCAAGGAAAGGTGTGAAGGTCATCTGGGCACTGGTCTTTAGGGAGTAAGAAAAGTCAAAAATTAGCCACTGCCATTCACAATATTGATTGGATCACAAATGGACCTGGAAAGTAAGTAGTTAGAATTAATAGGAAATGGGGTTGGGGGGAAATAAAACCTGGTCCTTCTATCTCCTGATAGAGAAACAAGGGGGTCTGAGAACCAGGTCCATTTCTGAAGTTCCAGAAGTGTAATTTTTAATGAAGCAAACAGAGTATTTGTGGCTTCACAGTTTTTTTTGTTTTTTGTTTTTGTTTTTGTTTTTGTTTTACTTTGACATCACAGTATTTTTACAATGGCAAATGCCAAACATACGTGTTTGAAACAGACATTCTTGACATTATTATACTGATCAACTATTATCAGTTTTAAAAAGATACTTATTAGTCAAGTTACTGACAAATCTATTTTAATACAAAATAGAACTGAGACTTTAGAAGGCTGCTGTGTTTATACATCATAGTCAACATTATCCTATTTAGTTCCAAAATAATTCCTTGTGAAGGCAACACAATGCCAATTATCAATCTGTTCCCAAGTCAGTGTTTCAGTATCTAAAGTATACTTTAGGTGAGAGCCAGTATTTTCGTAAGAATGTTTTCAAGCTTTACTTAAGAATGATGATTCTGTTATAGTTTTTGGCATATCAATATTAAACAATATCTACTAAAAGTAAAGGTATGAGCAAAGGCTAGCCATTAAAAGACTACACAGATCATGGTTGAAAGCAGTCCAGAGTTGATACACTGACATATTACCAATACAAACAGGAGCAAGTATGCTACGAAACACACAAATTAGTTCTATTTTTCATTTCTACACTAACATCTAACTTCTTAGGTAAATCCTGTCCTCTAAAGTTCTCAAATGACATATAGTAGATATAGGCTTCACACTAAGATTAATGGTCATAAAATGCATTTTTGTAACTAAAAAATGAATTTATGTAGTTTTAAAAAAGAATATGTATGCTACTAAATACAAATTCCAATTTTGTAATACTTCAGCACACATTAAATTAAGGACAATTGGCTCCATACGCTTGCTATTTTTTTTTTTCCTTTTTAACATTCTACATTAGCCAAGACCACGGACAATGATGTATCCCCATTATCATCTAACCAGTGTGTGTTGTTTGGATAGTTTTGAGGTGAATACAGAATCCAGTTTATTTGAGAGAGAGAGAGTGCGCACACACATAATGGAGGGTTAGCGCAGAGGGAGAAGCAGACTCCGCTCGGAGTAGGGAGCCCAACGTGGAGATCTGGAGATCGATCATAGGATACTGGATCACAACCTGAGCTGAAAGCAGATGCTTAACCAACTGAGACATGCAGGTACCTCCAGAATAGAGCTTAATAAAATTCCTTCAGAAGGTGCGCAGGGGTGGCTCAGTCATTAAGCGTCTGCCTTCAGCTCAGGGTCCTGGGATGGAACCCCGCACCCAGCTCTCCCAGCTCCGCAGGAAGCTTGTTTTCCCCCTCTCCCACTACCCCTGCTTGTGTTCCCTCTCTGTCTCTCTCTCTGTCAAATAAATAAAATCTTTTAAAAATAAATAAATAAACTCCTTTTCCAAAAATAAGTTCCTACAGGAAAGGGCATTTTAAAATTAGGGATTAGGTTATGAATGATTTTATAGCCCACTTTAATTGTCTGAGATGTTATAAAAAGTTATGTAAATTTGTAAAGCACTGCTAATTTTCCCTTGCTACTTCTTATCACCATAAAAGTATGTAAGGTAGGCAAAGCAGAAAGTATTATCCTTAAACACAGGTGAGTAGATTAAGGTTGACAAAGGTTTAATGACTTGCTTACAGTCTCCAGATTTTTCAGTGCTGTCAAAATTTAAGCCAAATGATACTAATGTAGTAGCATAACTTGTAAAAATGACAGGATAGCAGTCTCTACCCTCCCATTGTCCACCATAAGATTGTCTGGAAAATATATATATACATACACACACATTCTCTTAGGTACAATCATGGATAAACTGACCCAGATTTCCAGACCCACGAAAGTAATGCATAACTAAGAGCCTATCATGAACCAGAAGTTCTATCAATGTCCTCAAAACGATTATGCTCTAATAAACTATTAAAATACAAAAAAGTACTTAGAGAACCTAAAAAGATGAAGAGAATTATTAAAATAATTTTGGTGTGAGCTTTTCATAACTCACGTACCCCTCTTCTCACACTTAACTTTCTACATTTAAAAATCCTCTGGATACTTGGCCACGTCACAGATCAAAAAATTTTGTTCTATACAGAACAACAACAACAAATTGTTCTATACAGAACAAATTATCTGAAACAACCAGAACAAGCTTGTTCAGCCAAATAAAAAGAGAGTGATAAAAACAGGTTCTTCTTCCTGACAAAACCTGAAGTATCCAATTGCTGGTGCTCTACAAGATACAAAGGTGTAAGAGGAAGAGGTAAGAACACAGAATAAGAAAGGCTCCTCTGTGAGAGGAAACAAAATTATAAAAACAAAACAAAACTGAAAACCTTAATATCTAACTATCCCTCAGCATCATCCCTCAGTACCAACCTCCTCATCAAGGCAGAATAGTTACTATTTTACCTGGACTGGATTACCTATCCCTGCCTCCATGCCTGTCTCTCTCATCATTTTCCTTGATTAGAATATCATCATGGTAATCTCTAGGGACAGATACTATGAAGCAGATGCTGCTGATCCTTTAACCCACACCCATGGTAGACACAATAAAACATTCCTCTCTCTGCATTCTTACCCAGGCTGATAAAATAGCATGAGAAACACTGGAACATTTCCATTTGTATATATACCATCTTGAGAATAATAGGGAGGAAATGCTCCTTTTCTTCAAATGCCTTGTTTGTTCCTTCTTGTAGCAGAGGAATTCCTTGGTAAGGTTCAGGTAAAAGACACAGCTCAGCCATGACACCACATGCTCACTCTTGCTCTGCCACCAGAGTTCACCTGCCTGCAAGGGGCATACACTCCTTGTCTGTTAACATTTTTTTTCCTACTCGAGTTCTCTCTCTGGATTTCTCAATCCTACCTCAATAGGTTGTGAAGAAGCCTGAGATTCTCCATGCAACTGGCTAGAAAAGGATCTGTTCTGTCCACTCACACCTCTCCATAGTCAAGTTTCAAGGCTTAATTTTTAAGATAAATTCCTATGATAGCTTCAAATAAGACATACATTCTGCATTCCAATTTTCCTAAAAATAAAGGTCATGGGTTTTGTTTTGTTTTGTTTTTTAACAATTTTATTTATTTATTTGAGAGAGAGAGTGAGTGAGAAAGGGTGGGAGAGAGAAAGAGAGAGAGAGAGAGAGGAGCAGGGGCAGGGGCAGAGGGAGAGAGAGAAGCAGACTCCCCGGAGAGCACAGATTCCCAACGTGGGGCTCAATCCTAGGACGCCAGGATCATGACCTGAGCCAAAGACAGATGCTTAACCGGCTGAGCCACCCAGGTGCCCCAAAGGTGATAGTTTTGTATACTGATTGAATTAGTTTTACAATGTCTAACATTGGTCTAGGAAGCCACTACCTATTAATTAGAATTCTCTCACTCCAGTTAAAAATATATTTGTCAATTCTAGTCTAGGGAATACTTTTCCTTTGAAGACCAGCTTATTTCTACCTTTTTAATGAAACTTCCCCCCAATTACTTCAATTTCTTTTAAACTCTCATTACTAAATTCCAGTGACCCTCATTGACTCTACCACTTATTTAGTACTTAGCACATCCTAACTCATTATGTGAGCTATATTTTTAAATGTATCATCTCATTCTTTAAATGAATCATAAGCCCACTCAAGGAACCCCCCTCTGTTTCTCGTGCTCTTTATACCTCTGGAGTCTGATATTCAATGGTCAATTAATACTCCCTGACATTAATGATGAGATTCTAAGGAAATTACTATGACTGACAATGGCAATAAGTGATTTGTGGACTGAATTACCCTTGACCCATCTTATGCACATCAGCCTGAACTTCCAACCTTCTCACAGATTAAGTAAAACAACATAAGGAAGGCTTCTTTAGAGAAGCCTCAATTGCAAGGGTAATTAACAGTTGACTTTGTCTAAAATGTAAGAAGCAAATCTATTTTCCTAAATATTTTTTAGGAATATTTGGTTGG
The DNA here is from genome assembly GCA_004024625.1 of Mellivora capensis. Lineage (NCBI taxonomy): Eukaryota > Metazoa > Chordata > Mammalia > Carnivora > Mustelidae > Mellivora > Mellivora capensis. Next base: position 28,826 of record PISX010010262.1, read on the forward strand.
TTAAGTGTCTGATTCTTGGTTTTGGCTCAGGTTACAATCTCAGGGTCCTGGGGTTGAACCCCACGTAGGGCTCCACACTCAGTGCAAGTTTGCTTGTCCCTCTTCCTCTGCTCCTCCCCTCCACCCTGTGCTCACTCATGCTCTTTCAAATAAATAAATAAAATCTTAAGAAAAGCTTTTATTTATTTATGAGCAAGAGAGGGAGAACATGAGTGAGGTAAGAGGCAGAGGGAAAAGGAGATTCCCTGCTAAGCAGGAACCCTGATGCAGGTTTCAATCCCAGGATCCTGAGATCATGATCTGAACCTAAGGCAGATGCTTAACCAACTGAGCACCCAAGCACCCCTAAATAAAGTCTTAAAAAAAATAAATTTGATTTTTATTCTGTCATCTCTCACAAATACTAAGGAATATGGCTTCCAGAGTATATGGACATTAAAGACGGGGAAAAAATTCTGATAAAAAGTGACTATATAGTTCTGAAATCTCTATGCAATATTGTTCTATGTTTGGGTAAAATTGTAAAGGAATATAAAAGTAGAACTTGATACAAGCTACATATATCCAAATGAAAACTTTTCTGATGACCTCAAGCAAAATGTCATTTCAACTCAGATGGTCATTGAATTTGCCAATCCAAATCATCAGTTCTCCCACTGATGTACTATATAATTTGGAGGAAGTCTTTCTACCTTGAGTTGATTCCTGTTATCTAGCTGTAACATGAAAATATTAATGCTTACTATTTGCCAGATTTTATGAAAATGATATGGAGCTCAGATTTCTTTTAGGAAGACTTTGTATTCTTCAAAAGAAAGATGTTTAAATAATTACAAATCTTTGCTTTCAACAGAAAGATTAAGAGAATAATACTACCCATGAGCGACTAATATGTAAGCTAATTGGTCAATGGATTTTGCGTGTTTTAGAAATTTAAAAATAGTAAGTAAATAGGTTTTATCATTGTCATAATTTCTTCCTTAGTGGGTGTCTTTGTAATTAAGTCTATTGAATTCATTTGGATCCTTTTTTAGGTTTCTTATGGAAGAGAGGATTTGTCCTGTAACTTGCTATGGAACAGGATAAGAGAAATTTGTGTCATAAAAGCATAATAGGGTGCATTTTTACATGTTGACAGAACATGTTTCTGCATCCAGAATCTAGATAATTTTTAATATGCAAAGTCAGCAGCAAACAGAGGAAGTAAGGATAGTTACCCACCATGCATCACCTTTGATATATTTAACTTGTATATTTACCCTTCCCCGAGTGACATGAATTCTTCTTGTGCAAACATTTAATGAATACTGTCCAAGGTTAACTCTAAAGCTCATGAGCCAGCAGAATGAACTCACATAATTTTGCTCCTAAAATGAGCCACATGTTAATGTGATATCAGAGGGGAAAAACAAGCAAACAAAAAATAAAATCCTTAAGCACTAAATGAGAAATTCCAGAAACTTCCCCCCCAGGTCTCTACAACCTAAATGTTCTCAGAACATGAGCATAAGGACCCATAGAAACATTAACAAAATGGAGAAAGCTTCTATCCTTTAAAATTATATCAGAAAAGTCAAAGGACTTAGAATCAAATCAAGGACATTTGTAGTGAGCTCTTAATAAGAAGCTTAATAAGTTTCTTATTCATGGATTCTTGAACTACTTATATCTGAGCATTCACCTCCTTCTCAAATGTTATCTTGAGCCCCTTTGCCCCCTTTCTAGTAGCTATTAAATTAATCCCTGACCATTAATCTTCCTAATTCATCCTCATCCTTCGGAATGAAAACAAAAAGGTGCTAATTTCACTCAAATTGTTCTAGAGTTAAAATGTTCGCAACCTGTCCATTGTCCTTCTTCCCTTTCTTCCCTCTTTTTCAATCCAATTACCATTTATGGCTGTAATTTACTTCCATGGAGTACTATGTGTCCAGTACTTGGAATACTCAAATACTAAAACATATATATAGAGAGAGTGTATATATATAGACAATCACATACATATATGCAATCATATATGCATATATATTCATGCATGTACATATAACCACGTGTATACCTTCACCTACACATATACACACACATACACAATTGCATACAGTCCACAATCACATAAAATATGCAAGCACTTAATTTCTCATAACCACATACACAGTTACGCACATATACAGTAACATAAGCATACAGTTACATATTCATATGCAACTACACACGTGTATACAATCACACATAATACACATTTTATCCTCCTAAAGTCCTAGGAGTTTGGTTCCTATTATGATTGTCCTCACTTTTCGAATAAAGTAGTCAAGTACAGAGAGTTGTCAATACTAAACAGTTTGTCAGTGAGGAGGCCTGTATTAAAAATGTAAGCCTCTGATTCCAGAGTCCACATTCTTATTCAAAATGGTATATGGTTTTGCACCAAAAACGTATCTTTAGTATTTAATTCTAGTAACCAATTTCCCTGTCACTTCTCTGTGTTTAACTTGTAATCACTCATTGTCTGCAGTATTTTTTTAATCATGTTATTAGTCCCCTTTTATGACCTGTCAGATGGCTGAATCAGTTTTTTATATAATTTCTTTTGTAAAATACACTTCCCCGAATTGATAAATATTTAGTAAAGGGTATTTTGACCATTGCTATAAATTTATATAAATGAACAATCATCTCTGAATGATAAATACTTTCAAATTAATATTTTACTAAATTTTAAATATTGAATGATATCTGTGTATAAGCATATAATCCTTTCTTCCATAATATCCCAGTTTTATCTTTTCTTTTCCCATTCATTGTACTCTCCCCTCATTTTGAGATCTATCTTTTCCGTATCCTCTTCTATTCCTTTTATTCAAGCACAGAAATGAGAAACAGATAATAATTCGTGTCCACTCTGGATCTCTGGATTCTGTGTCAGGACTGATTGATTAACTGATTAGAAAAACCAGTGAAACCAGTCCCTGGAATATGTGATTCCTTTATTAAGCTACAGGTTTAATTTCCTAAGTTGATTCTAGTAATTTTGGCTTCTTTTGTCTTATCTTTTTTTTGTTGTTGTTACAACATGTAAAGATTTTTTAATTGCTGCATCTATCGACATACGTTTTCTTTGGAGCAATATACTCCCCACAATCCAGGATATAATACATTTTATCAAATTATTTTACAAAAAGAAAATGGAGACAAAAACAAAATACAACACTTTTTATAGAGCACTTTACCTCTCTAACAATATAGTAAAAATGGCAACACTAGGTTGTTAAAAACAAAATCTTATTTATCATTATTATCTTATTTATCAACTTGTTTGTCTCAATTGCACTTATTTGTAAATTTACCAATTGTTATAATATTACACAGGCAATGTCTAGCACAAACAATTATATTAAAAAAAAAAACTCTCTGCCTATCCATTTGGGAAGGAAAATATGTATTTCATGAGAGCAAGAAGCTGTCAGATAACCAATTTGTAAACCTAGAGAACTATGAAAAAGCATGAATTCATGCTCAGTTTAAACTGTCCCTCAGAAATTTATAATCCTGTAAAAATAAACAATAGCTCAAGTAATATTATTCAGCTCACTCTCCAGTCCTCTTTGTCAAGCCCCATTTTACAGACCGAGAAATCAATGTGCAGAAAAATGTATATCACTTGTTAATTTTTTAAGAAGTAGTCATATATCCCAAATTCCTTGTCATTATAGAAGAAATTTTTTCCATGCTTTTTACAAAGCAAAGCTTGCCTTAAAATCATTCACAAGACCCACTTTCTTTAAAAAAAAAAGAATATATATTTTATTACAAATAATTTTATATATATATACATTTATATACACATATGTATCTAGATAGATAGATATTATATTCAAACTACAAAGTCTTTAGAAAAGACCAGGTACTCACAGAAACATCAACAACGACCTCACTACAAATCCCAAGGTAAATCATTAATTCGAGACATTAATTTACCCACAATGAATGTATCTTACTGAGTGCACACTACAATTTTAACTATTCTTCTAATTAATACAAATTTCCTTTAAACAATAATGCATAGAAGTGCCAGAATATAATACCCTTTTTCAAACTGTTTTACCAAAATACATGGAAACAAAACAATTCAAAATATTTCATAGAGACATTTACCTCTTTAGCAAAGTAGCAGTTGTCTTTAGTGTAAAAAATGTCTACAATGGGCTGCTTAATAAAAAGAAAAACCTTGTTTAAGTTGTATCATGGAAAACACTCAAGTTTCTAAGCTTGATGGAAATTCTCATTTATTCATGTGCAAATGATATTCTGTGCTGCCACTCTTCTTTGGTATTTTGGGTGTTTTCCCCTAGGTCAGTCCAGGTGACAACTGGTTAGGAAATATTTCTTAGCAAGCATCTTTCTAGTTCAGGAAATTACATATCCTCTGTAGCTGAGGTCAGGAACTTAAACTCTTTCATAAAGGGAAAACCACTCTTAGGGTCACATAGGAGGGATTCCGATAAATTCAGTGATAGAAAAACTAAACTCGTATTTTGATACTGTTTTTAAATTTTTTAGTACTGCTTGAAATTTATGCTTGTCACACAGCTGGGCTTGACAGAGGACTAAGGAGGTATACATTATTTCATTCCAACACTTCTTTTAAAAATTTATTATTTTTTGTTAATAAAATTAATGCTATTCTTACTGGTTTAAAAAACTGAAATTACAAAAAAACAGAGGAATAGAATAAAATTATCCATCTTCCCACATTAAGAAGTTGCATATTATCCTTTAAATGAATTTCTTTCAGTCTGCATATGACACAATATACCTTCTGAAAGAGAAACAATGCAAAGGAAGGAGATTAAGAAAAAGATCAAAAAGAAAAATAATTATGAAACTACAGCAAGTTTCTATATGTATGTTATTTGGGCACTTGGATCCTGACATCAATAAAATACATTTTAGTCATTAATTTCAACTGTGTTCTTCATGAGAGTTTTGAAAGATTTTTGGAAGAAAAGGTGGCAGGAAATGGAGAAACTTTTAAAAGTCAAGAAAATGGAAGGGGTACCTGGGTGGCTCAGTGGGTTAAAGCCTCTGCCTTCGGCTCTCTTCCTCTCTCTCTGCCTGCTTCTCTGCCAACTTGTAATCTCTATCTGTCAAATAAATGAATAAAATCTTTGAGAAAAAAAAAAAAAAGAAAAAGGAAGTTAAAGAAAATGACATTATGAAACCAGGATAGTTCACAAAGTAATCAACATGCAGATTTTTTTAAATGATATTATTTATCTTGTAGTAATCATTATGATTTATTTCAGTTTAAAAGAACTTCTTGCCATTTACAACGTAAATCCAGTTTTCTCTTGATGCCAATAATTTCCAAAGTATTCACTGCATAATGGCTAACAGGAAAATCTAGAGTGACGTTTCGTCAGACTGAAATATCCAGATGCTAAATTATTCAGGTGACATGAATATATTTGAAATTTAGTCCACTGTTGGCTTTTTAACAAGAGGCTTCTACTTTATATGTATTTCGAAATCATTCCACTAATTTTAATCAGAGGGATATTCAATTATCGGTGACACTCCACTGCATGTCCCCACACTAAGCAATGGAAGAAAGGAGCAAGGAGGGTGTAAAATATACGTCAAGAGTCTGGCCTACAGTGACTGGCATTTAGTATGTGTTCAGTAAATTTAGTTATTTTCCTTTCTTTCACGAAATACATTTGCATTCTGTTGACAAGGCCTGTCTTTCTTGTCTGCTGCTCTATCCTCTTCACCTAGCCCAATGCCTGGCACAAAGAGGTAAATACATATATGTGAATGAATCAATTATACAAGAGAGCTTCCTAGGGATTTAGCTGTATAAAACACCATTTTTTAAAGTCTTTTTCATGTACCTTCAAAATTTTGAGAATTTGTATTCTGTTGCTTAATAATTTGGTACTTGTTTTAAACAAAAATATTTAATGTATGGCCATAAAATAAATTGTCTAGGAAAATGTGCCATGTTTGCACTAACTTTTTGGGGACCCCCAGAACACCATCACATGCATCTGTGCAGATATGCCCCAAATTGAAGAATATCTCACAGAACTGTAATGGCGTTAATGAAAAGATTATTACTTGCTAACTTCTACATAATGCCAAGATAATCCCAATTTTTAAAAGATTTTATTTATTATTTGAGAGAGAGAGAGAGAGAGAGCAAGCATGGCAGGGGGAGGGTCAGAGGGAGAAGTAGACTCCCTGGAGAGCAGGGAGCCTGATGTGGGACTATCCTGGGACTCCAGGTTCAGGAACTGAGCGAAAGGTAGTCGTGTAATCAGCCAAGCCACCAAGTGCCTGATAATCCCAGTTTAAAAAAAAAAAAGTCTATCATTGTTATTTAATGGGAAATGACTTTTTAAAGGATCTACAGATATTGATTAACCCAAAATGAGTATAGGATCTTGAATAATAAAATACAAATTTTATCATATTTTGAAGGCCAATCTTCACTCTGAGAGTTGTCTGCATGGAAACACTGACAAGTTGCCTCAAATGCCCAGTAAAAACCTGAAGTTCATTTTTATAAATGTGAAGACCTACAAGTTTATTCTCAGGCAATCTATGACACCACTGCATTCACCTACTAATTTTACAGCAGAAAAAATGACCCATTAAAACCATTATTTCAATGAGTTTTGATTGAAAAACTCTCCTTCCTGCCATAAGCAGCAGTAGATTCTAGATGAGGTAGAAAATTGTTTTTAACACTAAGTCAAGCCAGTTTTTATCAAGGAAAAAAGGTAATGTATACTTGGGGAAAATCCATCTCCCATATTGGAGTGATCTTCTAAGTCTCGGTAATAGTCATCTCATATCCTCAAAAACCCCTTTATCTAACAAGTTAAGTCCAAGCCTGTGAAATATGTCAGGATAGAGTATGGGAGTATGGATAACAAAGAGCTGATTACGAAAGATTAACCAAGTAGACATTTTCTTTTTCTCATGTACCATGAAGTCCAAAGGTGAGGGAAGGAAAGGTAGAATGGCTCCAAAATGCTGGCCTGGATTAAAGGTTCTTTCCATCTACTCATGTGAAACTTCTGTCCTCACAATTCTTGTGCTGTGACCTAAAGACTGCTACTCTGCCTTTGTCACTGCACCCAACAGGAAAGACTGGGAAGGAAATTTCCATGCGGCCCAGATATCTTTCTTGGTCCATTCATTTCCCCACTACCAACCAACAAGGACTAGTTCATAGGTTCTCCTCTACTTAACCCTCCATGACTCCATAGCACATCTTCACTTTCAGATCATGACCTTGCTTCGTATTTCCCTGAGGAACCTGAAGCAAGCAACAGAAAATCTTGATAAGCTCCCATTATCATATCTTCTCACCTTTAAGAACAGGTAATTTCCCAAACTTTCTCTTGTATACAAGATCTCATTCCATGTCATCCACACAAGAACATTACTCACTGACTCTATTTCCAGTCAACATATAAACACGTTGTCCTTGTTTCATTTTAGGGAAAAACAACCAAAACCTCTCAAGCTTACATACACCTTTAATAGCACAATTCCTAGAAAGAATGACTTAGGTATGAAAACTGTTTTTAATATTTCCCTTCTTACTTTCTCTTGACCACAACTAAACCAGATTTAATTTCCACCACTCCATGAGAACATCTCTTGCCAAGCTAACCAACCATCACATCATCAAACCTAATGGGTCATTTTCAGTTCTCTTTCTAGCATATAGTATAGTATAGTATAGTATAGTATAGTATAGTATAGTATAGTATCCATTTGAAATAGTTGATCTCTATTGTCTTTGAAACGTTCCCCACTTGACATCCAGAACATCCCCTTGGCCTAGTTTTCTTCCTACCTCACTGGCTGTTTCTTCTAAATCCCCTTTGCTAATTCTCCTCCCCAGCCTGAACTTGTGACATGGGAAAACCCCAGGACTTCGCATTGTATCTCTTCTCTTCTCCTCTATACTTACATGCAGTCTTTTGACAACCTTTTGCTGTTTCAATGCTTTAAAACTGTCTTTATGCTGACAACGTCCAGATAAATATCTCCAGTCAAGATTTCTCCGCTGCCTAAATCCAAATGTCATTTTGACAGTTCTATGTGAATGTTAATAGGCCACCAAAATTTTAAAGGTCTGAAACCAAATCCCTGATTTCCGTACCTTAGAAAAATAAATAACAAAAACAGAACAACGACAAAAACCCTATTTTCCCAAATCTTTTGCATCTGGGTTTCTCAATTAACAGTCATAACATCCTATCACTAGCTTAGGACAAGTTCTCAGAGCTTTCTGCAAATCCTATGTTTTTTTCACCCCCTATATACCATCTCTCAGTAAATTCCCTACCTTCAAAACACAACATACCAGGGACGCCTGGGTGGCTCAGTTGGTTAAGCAGCTGCTTTCGGCTCAGGTCATGATCCCAGCGTCCTGGGATCGAGTCCCACATCAGGCTCCTTGCTCGGCAGGGAGCCTGCTTCTCCCTCTGCCTCTGCCTGCCACTCTGCCTGTGCTCGCTCATTCTCTCTCCCTCTCTCTCTGACAAATAAATAAACGAAATCTTTAAAAAAAAAACAAAAAAAAACAACATACCAAGACTCTGACTACTTCCCTCCACCTTCCCTACTCCCATGCTGGTCTGATTCCCTAACATTTCTCACCTGGAAACTCTAATAACCTCATAACTCGCCCCTCTGCCAATAGCTTTGATCCCTTACAATCTACTATCAACAAGACAGCCAAAGACATCTTGTAAAGAGGATGTAAGCACTGTATCTGCAGTGCTTAGGACAGTGCCTGGCTTGGAACAGATACTAATAAATATTTGTTCAAATAAATAAAATACATGAAAAGTTGCATAACATGGCCACCCCCCAGAAGTCTTAAAAATGCATGTTTCAGGGGGCACATCATTGCTGTGAGGGAAATTGGTTGAAATGGATATTGTGTAAGCAGCCAACAGAGTCTTTCATACACAGTGTTCTCAGAAATGGCCTGAGCCTCCTCTTCCCCTACCTACACAATAGATTTAGAGTCATCAGGCAACTTGCCTTCTTTCAGAACAACATGTAGTAGGGTTTTTTTTAATTATGTATTTCTGAACTTTTGCTCTAATTCTTTTTTGTTGTTCAAATTCCCTCTCCACATCTCTACCGAGAGAAATCATTTACCTTGTCTAACATTCTCTACTTCCCTTTCTGAAGAACTCATATTCAAATATGAAGCTCCAGTTCAAGTATCACGTCCTCTAGACAGTCTGCCCATTCCCTCTGTGGGTTTTTATAAAACATTAATATACATGATTCTGTTATTGTACCCACAGTGCTTGAACTGTTATTTCTGACTTCTTAACTATAAGTTGGTAAGCTCCATAAATAAAAGAACTGCTTTTTTATTAATTTCTTAATTTTTATTACACCAGTTTTTTCGAACTATGCAAAATTTTCCCTGAATAAATGGATGCATATGAATTTTAAAAGAATAAATTATTTTAAAGATTGTATTTATTTATCTGACAGAGAAACAGAGAGAGCATAAGTAGGCAGAGTGGCAGGCAGAGGGAAAAGGAGAAGCAGGCTCTCCATTGAGCAGGGAGCATGATGCGGGGCTTGATCCCAAGAACCCGGGATCATGACCTGAGCCAAAGGCAGACACTTAACCAGCTGAACCACCCAAGTGCCCCCAAAGAGTAATTTTTTTTTAAAAAATAAGTTTATTAGACTAATCTATGTCTAATACAGAGTTTGAATTTAGATTTCTCTTTTCGGGGTTAAGGCTTTAAAGTTAGAAGAAAATCATTTTTTTATTTGTCTTTGCCCAACATCAAAATTTTTACTTTCTCCCTTGTTGGGCCCTCTCTGTGAGGACCACTTCACTCTCCCCACCCTTGATGTTAATGTCATATTCACCTCCACTACTGCACTATTTAAATCTCAGGCTCACAGAAAGACTTAAAAATAATTTGATTCACTAGATTAAACTAAACTAAACTAGGTGGGCTAAACTAGGATGGACAATGTATAGTTTTTAAAAGAACCCTGAGTTTACTGGGGATGAAACTAGTTGTCCCAATACCATTCAACTAGTACAGTGCCTCGTACATAGTAATATCCAGTATTTGTTAGATAAATGACCAAATTAAGTGAAATAAACATGAAACAAGAAATAGCACCAAGTATATAAGGAAATTCAGCATATGATAACAGTGGCATTTCAAGGCAATAGTAATTGATGGTTGGAATAACTAAGGAAGAACTACAAAAAGAAATGCTGAAGCCAGTCTCATATCAAACTTATTTAATCCATGAAGGGAATTTTCTTAAAAAGGTAAAAAAAAATAAAATCTTAAAGTTAGGAGAAAAAAATAATTTGTATTGCCTTGAGACATTCTAAAAGAGAAGAAAAAGTAAACAAAGTTAAGTGTTTTATTAGAAGGTGATAAATACTACAAAGAAAAATGTAAGAAGGAAAGGAAATTGAAATTACTGGATTATCCCTAGAAGAATGATCAAAAAATGTTTAAGAATGGCTATCTAACAGATGTAGTGAAAAGAAGGGCCATATGCACCCCAATGTTCATAGCAGCAATGTCCACAACAGTCAAAACGTAGAAAGAGCTGAGATGCCCTTCAGCAGACAAATGGATAAAGAAGATATGGTCCTTATACACAATGGAATATTACTCAGCCATCAGAAAGGATGAATATCCATCTTTGCATCAACTTGGATGGGACTGGAAGAGAATATGATAGGTGAAATAAGTCAAACAGAGAAAGTCAATGATCGTATGGTTTCACTTATTTGTGGAAGAGCATAGAGGACATTAGGAGAAGGGAAAAATGTAGGGGGAGAAATCGGAGTGGGAGACGAACCATGAGAGACTGTGGACTCCGGGAAATAGAGAGTTTTAGAAGGGAGGGGGGAAAATGGTTATCTATTTATATGTTATGGTGTTTTTTTCTTTTATACTTTTACATATTATCCAGTTTTTTATAATGTATCATTTACATAAAAAACATTTAATTTCCTTGTTTATGAGGAAAATATAGATTCAAAAATATAAAAGCAAATAAAGTTTTAAAATTTCAGTCACACTTTTCTACAGGATTGAGGTTATCCTAGGTTGTCCTAGAACAAAGTGATTTTCTGAGAATCAGAGGAGTCTCACTTTGAGACATGAATCAGTCATCACAGTGATGTATATTGAGAAACTGACAAATGTTGAGAAGGATGCTCAGAGAGCACTAGATAAACAACCATCCTGCTTCCCTCACAGGATTATTGGGCAGCTGCCCCCCTATCTATATAGTGCTTATAGTTCCGAAGAAACTCAAGGGGAAAAAAAATCAAAGTAACGTATTATTATGAAAGAATGACAGAACAAGGAAATCTTCCCAAACCATCAATTTTGCCATTTTATTTTCTAACTAAAATTACTAGCTTCAATATTTTTAGCTTCTATTCATTGCAACAGTTGCACACTATGATGTTGCTAAGTGGTAGCTTTTAATCTTATATTTCAGTTTCATCCCGCTATCTCTTACTGGAACCTAAGCAAGTACCACTTCTGAAACCGAACATGCAATGCAGTGATTTGCTTATAAATGTTTAAAAACATTTGGCTCTGTGTGTGTGTTTAGGAGTGAGGTGCAGCCCTAATTTGTACCATTTACAGATTTCTATAGTGCAAACACTCTCATCATAGCTGATTTTCTGGAGGTGGAAAGAGGTACATAATAGGATCTCAAGAACCAATTCAAACCAGTTCCAGCACACTACTGAGCCAAGCTTTCCATCATCTGTTCACTTCATATGCTTAACCTCATCTTTTACTATTGCACACAGGAACCTCTCTGCCCCTATGATCATCCCTCTGCCCCATGAGCATCTTTTCATGCTGACTGTGCTCCCTAGGGCCCACACTGTTTCCCTCACTGGCATTATCAGGCAACCTGCTCTTGATGCATATACTACCCATAGATTACAGTCAGAGATTATTAAACTCTATTCCAATTCATTGATGTCACATGATGAAGTTTTCTGTTTCCCCATTTCTCAGTGGTGTTTCCTTCTTCAAAACTCCAGCTCATATTTCTTAAGTATTTATGCACTTAAAAAAAAAAAAAGTACTCAAATGTTGGGCACTACCAAGGATCCACAGACCAAGTCCTCATGGCACATAATTTTAAGACCTGGATCAAGTAATCACAGCAATATTTGTAATGTACATTGTACAATGTAATGAGAAAATGACAAATGTTGAGAAGCATGCTAAGAGAACGGCACCTAACACATGACTTGATCTCTTCTGAGGGATCCTGTGTTCTGCCTCTGGATCATATGTAACTTTTTTTTTAAGATTTTATTTATTTATTTGACAAATGGAGATTACAAGTAGGCAGAGAGGCAGGCGGTGGGGGGGGGAGGGAAGCAGACTCCCTGCTGAGCAGAGAGCCCGATGCGGGGCTCAATCTCAGGACCCTGGGATCATGACCTGAGCCGACGAAGGCAGAGGCTTAACCCACTGAGCCACCCAGGCCCCCATACATAACTTTTTTCTCAAAGTGTATTGTGTTCCGGAATTTCAGGGTGTATATCTATTGTCTACACTGGACAGGCTATGCCTTGTCTCAGCTTTATCTCTGCCCTTAGTGTGTTTTCAGGAACACATCTAGGACTTTAAAAGTCTCAATCTGACTTGACCTGACCGCAGCTAATGCCACTGGAAGGAGGGCAAGAGAGACTATGGATCTAAGAGAATGTCAGAAGAGCAGAAGCTGCCCAAGGACTCTGGACAGAGCAATAATTTGGGCCGAAGCAGAGCAGGTTGGAACTGTCCATGGAGCTGATAGCCAGAAAGAGGTTAACAAGGCTGAAAGGCACTGAGAGCCTCTCCCTGAAGATCAGATGATGAAGATTCTCCACCTCTCATATAACCAGCTCTCCAAATTCAGAAGTCTAAAGCGGCCACTTTAATTTATTTTTACAAAACCAGCATCCTAGAAAAACTGGATATTAACAAACTTACATCATTCCATTAATGATAATAAATCAAAAGGATGAGGGGCAACAGTAGGGTTTTAAACAATCAATAGGTGACTTCATAGTTAGAGGCACCTACTTTACAAAGATCTATTGATTGACCAAGGCAGGCCTTCTACCCTCTCCAACACTCACAGTCTCATTTTTAATATCCTTTATGGTTTGTTTAGAACAGAAAGGTATTGAGAGAAAAAAAAAATTCTTTATAGGTAGAAAAGTCCTGATAGCTTTTATAAAAGAGATTTTTTAAAAAATCAGTGTGAAATTACTGAGCGTTCCTTCCTCCATTTTTGCAGAAACACAAGATAATGAAGTGTGACCGATATGTAATATTTTCTTCCTACCTTGGACTGATAACAGTGCACATCACTATGGTATTCTTAAAGACCAATTCTTCTTAGATAGTCTAAGACACTTTTCCTTTTGGATTCATTAGGAAATGGATATTGGAGGAAAGGGAGATGTTGAAGAACATGAATAATTTAGTACAAGACTTGAAGGTAATTGCAACAAACTTACAACTTTGCCCTCACTTGGCCAAAACAACTACTTTAAGAAACCTGGTATGCAACCAGCAGCATTCAAACCAAATCTTGGGTACATTTGCCAATATCACTGTTCTTCTTCTATGCTCGTATCAGCAACATGGTTCAAACTACTACAACTATGAAAATAATTCTGTCCAGTGCTAAAGTAATTTTATTTTATAATTCTCCTTCCTTGAAAAAGAATTATTTCCACTACAAAAAAAATTTGCTACAAGAATATAAAACATTAATACCTTTATAATGAAGCTAATTGTTCTGTTTTATTTTCTCAATCTCAAAGAACTAAATTAAACCTCGAGATTATCATTAATTTAATACTAAATCAAACTCATTTATAAAAACAAATGCTGAACATCAGTAACCCTTTCAGATTATCATTATCTTTTAACTTGTCCCTAATCTTTCAAAATGCCCTGCACACTTTCTTAGCTTTCATGTGTGCACAGAACAAATTATTAGATTCTAACATCAACATCTCAGCAGCAACCATATTTTCCTTAATGATGTCCTGTTGCTATTTTCAATACCTTATTGCTTGGCTATCAAACCTTTAAGATTTCCCTGACTTCTTTCAACATTTTAAATGACATGCTGAAGTCAGCATAAGCAATCAATGCGGACTTAACACAAAGTCTCTTGCCTCCAGAGCAGAAATCAAAAAATATATACACCATACAGCATACATTTTGTTGCCAAGTCTGAGATGGTTTGACTTCTATGAGTCTATCTTATTTTTTCATTTGTTTTAGACTAGTGGTTCTTAAGTGACAGCATATATCAAAATTAGATGTAGAGCTTGTTAAAACACAGATTGGTGGGGCTCGATCTTCTGAGTGAGTGGCCTGGAGTAAGACCCAGGGATTTCCTTCCTAACAAGTTTCTGGGTCACAGTGCTTCAGTGAAGGAGACCACACTTTGAAAGCCACTGACTTAGATGATCACAGAATTTCATTCTAGGATAACCTCAGCCATCTACTAGCTGAATTTGACCAAATGATTCTAACGAAAAGTTCAGGGCAATAACTGAAATTCCAGTCTGAGAATTAATTTTCATTCATTTTGGGGCATCTGCGTGGCTCAGTTGGTTAAGCATCTGCCCCTGGTGAAGGTCTTGATTCCATGGTCCTGGAATTAAGCCTCACATCGGGCTCCCTTCTTAGCACAGAATCTGCTCCCCCTCTCCCTCTGCCTCTCCCTTGGCTTGTGTTCTCTCTCTCTCTCTCAAATAAATAAAAATCTTTTAAAAAGTAATAATTTTCATTTATTTCTCAGTCTTCTTTCTACAGCCCTGCTGGAAGGATATTAAATAAATATTCACCCCAATCATAAACAAAGACACATCAAGGATTTTAATATTTCAACAGAACAGAAATCAATGAGTGCACAACATATTGGTTAAAGGTTAACAGTCAGAGGACAGTGATTATCACCTCATTGCAATAAAGAAATATAAGTGCTAATAGCTTAAGGGACTTACCCAAAGTCATTTTAAAACTTTTGAGTGGCATTTAGAAGAGGTTCCAATCAGCATTCTTTATTCATTGTAATCACAGGATAATGTTGGTCTTCTTTTGGATGACAACAAAATCTTCTCTTTTCTTTATTTTGATAATTAAAAGATACTGTTTGGGAAATATTCTGTTTTTAAATTATGATTTTAAAGAGAATTTTACCTAATACCAAACATGAAAATGTTTTAAAATGTTGGCCATGCATATTATTAGAAATAGATAATAAATGAAATTGTTGTGATTAAATACTTGCTCACAGGAAGTCTACAAATACAGAAGCGCTTAAAATAAATAAAACAATGAGAACAAATTCGTCTTCACCAAGTGTTAGCCAACCGACTGCCCAAAGCTGCAAAGGCCTCACCTCTCACTCCCAACCATGACTCCAAGGAGCTTTTATGAAAGTCAGACCACCTCTCAGGACATAAGTATCTTCCCCTGTAACAGAGATAACAATGAACTAGGCAAGCTCTAAATTCATTCAAGCCTTACAGTTTATAGTTCATATAACAGTCTAGCCAGCAAACATTTAAAATTGAAGATTGCAATTAGTCTCAAATAAAAAGCAAATTTTAAAAAGTGCATTGCTCTGACCACATACCTTAAAAACAGCAGTGAAGTGATTGGTTCTAAAGTAAATCTTGTAATAAAAAAGAAACAAATACATACATCTCGTTAAAGTTACTGCACACTATAAGAATGATAAACAATAAATGTATAATAATTTTTTAAACCCTGCATAAATTGTTATTACCATTGTTTGTTAACATTTATGAGCAAATATTTTTCTTTCCTGGTAAACCATCAAACACTCCTTTAAAATATTATCTTGCTTTCCCCTCTCTCTCCCACACACATGTGCCTTTTGTTTCCTCCATTATGTCAACTTCAAACTAACTATGCAAAAAGATTTAAACTGAAATTACAGTCAAGGTCTGATTACAATCCTACAAAATACTCCAATTACTAATTTCAGACATCCAGGTAACTTCAGTAAAGGGTGCTCACCAGGAGTCAAGCAGCTCAAATACTTATTAGGGATGCCATATCACCATTATATAAACATAGAGCATTGTCTCAAAACAATAGACCTCAAATACGTTTCATGAAAACCATTAAGCGGTTTTATCATCTAAACAGATACATGAATTTTCTGTTTAATTCTTACTTTCAAAATAGCTTATGTGAACTGTAAGGCCCAAAATAATCACTAATGTTTCTCCTATAAAAAGGCTTTTCAAAGATAAATATTAGTCATAGACCTTTTTATTATGAGATATTAAAATATGCAAGATAGATGACTTCAAAATACACACTGACCTCTACTGATTTGTACTATGTCAATTCATGCTGGCCAGCATCATTTATGCTAAAAGCAATAAACCTGGTCATAGAATTCAGCCTACCATTATGACTAGGGGAAAAAAAAATAGAACTCTCCATCCTAGAAAAATTTCTTTCTACTGACCATTAGATTTTCTATCATGAACACTTTTACTTGAAGAAAGAGTTTAGATTTTATGAAAACCCAAACACTTTTGAGTGGAGGTACAGCCAATTACAGTAAGCCAGACACGTTGGCAACTTGAAAGTCACAGTGGCCAGGCTACCACCCCACTGTAAAAATTGGAAGGAGGGTGGTTAACCGAAGAAAAGAATTTAATTGAAGATTGCATCATTCTTAATGCATTAAGATCAAAATGTAGTATTGATTTACTTTTATAGGTGAATGATGGATATTCCACAAATTATTTATATAATCACCCCAGATTTTCATTATTCCTTTATGATTCCATATTTAACAATTATCATGCTAGTGAGGGAGACAAATTTTAGGTGTTTTCTCCCATTCTTCACTGACTGAAACAATCTTGTGAGACACACTTGTCTCTCTTCCTTCATGATCTCTCCAGGACAATCATAGGAGAGGCGCACATTCTCACTAGTAAAGAATGTAATAGGCAGGGGCTCTGTCCACTGCCTTTCCCAGAGATGTGCAACACACCTGAATGTTCTCACAGTTCATTACAGGACAGCCCATACAGGACAGCTCCTTCGTAAACTGTGATTATTCAGAAATCCATTTAATTAACAACTAAAAGATGCTATTCTATAAGGAAAAATACCATGAACTATTAAAACTGGTTTTTTTAAGATTACTTACTGATGGGAAAATTCACAAAATATAATATAAAATAAAAACTGCCTGCTATTATGTTTATAAAGTATAACTCTATTTCTCCAAAATGCGTTAAAAGAATTTAGAAAAAAAAAATACATGAAGATGCTAGGTGTGGTTTCCCTTGTTTATAGATTATAATGGATTTTATTTTTTTAACATTTTTTAAAAGATTTCATTTATTTATTTGTCAGAGAAAGACAGAGCACAAGCGAGGGAGTGGCAGACAGTGGGGGAAGCAGGCTCCCTGCTGATGACAGAGCCCAATGTGGGACTCAATCCCAGGACCCTAGATCATGACCTGAGCCAAAGGCAGCCACTCAACTGACTGATCCACCCAGGCAACACTTAACACTTTCATCATAGCAGTTTTTAAATTATTATCATTATTATTTTTAGAATAAACATTTTAAAGTATCATCGTAAGAGGAATGACCTTTGGGAGGATCAGAATTTGTGTCTGGCATGGCCTTGTAGAGGGCAGCAGAAGCTCTGAAGAGACAAAGAGTAAGTGCGTGTTAGGGGGAGCAGTTTAAGAACTGAGAATCATCAGTAAATGGACACAAAAATATAAAGCAGAGAAAGAAAGGAAAGCAGAAAAGGTGATAGTTTCAAAAATACTCATGATGTCCTAGATATTCAGTTTGCCATCCATTTAAGTATTAACCCAAATAAAAGGTGATGATACTGGACAAAAAGTGAATGGTTAAAATTACAACTTCATGATAAGCTATCACTTGAAACAAGAGAATATTAAAACCACTACTTGGTAAGAGTATTTGTTTGTTGGTTTGTTCTCAGAGTCCAGCAACTTTCACTTTTGTTAACTTTCTAATTTACTTTGAAATTATGAAATAGGATTAAAAGAGCCATTTAATTACTCATCTCCTCTAGTTTGCCTATCTGCTATTGAATGTTGGATAAAAAAAAACTTTTTATCACACAAAAAATTTTTTATCTGTCTAAAATATATTATTAGAAATTCTGGCTTTTATTCTAACTTTGGTGAAATGCTCTGATAACACAGTGCTCCCCAATGATTGAAGATGTCCTAAAGATAGACATATATTTATTAAACTTCTAACGTTATAAGAACTCATAAACAAATTCAGCCAAGGCTTATTATTAAAATTCCATCAGCTAAATATTCAAGCTATGTCACAATCAGGTCCTTTTAGATCATGGCCTCATTTCTCGTCACCCATCATTCTAGAAAGTGAAGTTAGAAGGTTTCTGCTGAATTATAATCCAAAAAGATTTGGGGATTTTTGTGTAAAGATGATATCCCATAAGTAAAAAAATAAAATTATAAATGTGTGCTCTGGAAATTGAGCTTTTAAAGGTCACTAGAAAAAAACTTGTTCCAGAAGATAGAGCGTTCTAATAGCTCTATCAAAGTCAAGTTCAAACTTGTCCACATGGTCTTCCTCCTTATATAGCTTTAGACACAAATATAAAAACTGTACAAAGAAAATTATCTTCTGTTTTCAACCCACAGTCGACTTGGCAATAATATCCAAAGCAGGAATTAGGTTTAACCAAACTTACATTCTTATCTCAAATTTGCTACTTGACCAAAAACCTCTTGAGGAGAAGAACTATATTTAAACCATCACTCCATCTGTAGCTGCAAGCAAGGTGCTCAATAAACATTACTTAGCAAATTCACTCATTTTAATTCAATTCACATTTAATAAACATTGATTCTACGATAAGCAACAATGATACAAAATAAAGTGGACAAAATACGGATCTCAGCATAATTGCAGTTATTTTGGCCCCAATGTCCACATCTGAATAAAAAAGATCCTAGACCGAATCACTTCTAATGTTCTTTCCCACCCTAAAATACTATGATTCTACTACCCTAATTATTAATGATTTATCTTAAGAAAATTCAAAGCCACATTATTATCAGCTTTAAATTGTCTCTGTTAGTGGTACAAAGTAGTACAAGGTAGCGGTTTAAAAGCACGGAAATTAAGGTCAGACAGCCTTGAGTATAATCAAGACAGAGTAATCACACAGGAATTTAAAAAGGGAAAATTTAATATAATGAATTATTAACTATAATGAGGGATTGAAATAAGGAGCTAGATACTGACTAGTCAAAGGCAAAGAAAACTCTAAGATAAATAGGAATAACAGGTATAAGGAATAGTCACTACCTCTAGTGCCAAAAGAAAACACCCTCCCCTGTCCCCCAAGACTGAGATACAGACCTCATAGCAGAGAGGATGGCTGTGACCCACTGAATGGCAGAGAATTTGCTGTGGTGCCTCGCTGGCAGAAATTGCTGGAAATGTGCTCTCACATGCCTGTGAAAGCTGTTCACAGGGAGGTGCCTCTCCCTCCCAAACCACCCAAGGGGAAGTGGTAGCCATGAGGTGCTGGGGGCTACTGCGCTGCCACCAGGGCTGGATGCTGGAGAATGTACCCACCGCACGGGAGGTGGGTTCTGGAGATACAAAAGGCCACTGCAGGGGCCTCAGAAGCGAGGCAAGAAAGAAGCAATCCCTGCTATGGGAATCTGCAAATCAAATGCTCCAAAATCAGAAAACAAAACCCTTTCCACGTGGATTCTCTCTCCATCACACTTTAGTGACAAAACCTAACATTGTGTCAGTTGGCAAAAGGCCCAGATCCATTTTCACCGAGCAGGCAAAAAGGTGAATTGGAACTGATTAGCAATAAATAAATAAGGGATCTCAGCCCACTCCTTTGCCTCTCAACTTCCCTGCTCCCGGCTCCACACAGTTTAGTTTCCCTACAGCAACAAAACAACTTTATGTACCATGTACCATTACCCTTCTTAAAAGAGATTTTATTCTTTCCCCCAAATGAGAAATAGTCTGAAAAGTCATTGCTTCCATTACTAACTATATTTATTGTTTCTTAAATTTAGTAACAGTCCCACTATCAGGGACGCCTGGGTGGCTCAGTGGGTTAAAGCCTCTGCCTTCGGCTCAGTCATGATCTCAGGGTCCTGGGATCGAGCCCCAGCATCAGGCTCTCTGCTCAGCAGGGAGCCTGCTTGCACCTCTCTCTCTGCCTGCCTCTCTGCCTGCTTGTGATCTCTGTCAGTCAAATAAATAAATAAAATGTTTAAAAAAAAAACCAGTCCCACCATCACTCAAAGTCAAAATTGTAAATGTAACTACCAATTGCATGCATATAAATACCCTTAAGAGAAAGCAAGAGATGAAGAAAATGGTTAGCCTACAAACACACACACACACACACACACACACACACACACACAAAACACAGTCCCAAAAATCACGCGAAACTTCTATAGTTTTCATTTCTGTAAACATTCATCTTAGTTATTTAATATCATTAATTAATATCTTTGGCTTCCTTCCTCTATTACCCATTGATTGTTACCTCCACCATCAGCCAGAACCTCCATGAGCCAGGGTTTGAGTGACTCAAATCTTCATTCATCAATCACCAACTGTCCCATTATTACACCTTTAGTAAGTTGCTTGATCTCTCTAAACTCCTGTTACTTCATTCATAAAATGGCAACAAAGATAGCTAGTTCTGATTTCCAAACTTTCTGGTAAGGATAAAATGAACATAGAACATAGAAGGAGTTCTTACTACACAGTAGGAACTATTATGAAAGTCTCTGTATGTTACATAAATCAATTCTTCTTCTCTTAATAGAAGTGTCAGGGCACATGTTGGAAGAGTTGTATGTACAGCAATATTTTCCTTTTGACTTCCAAAATAATTTTAAGTACTACATTTACAAATATTTGCATAATGGTCCCTAGTTTTGAGTCCTATTTGAAAACTGTAGGGTAAATGTTACATTCCTGAAAGATGGAATCTTTCCAGAATAAGACAGAGCAAGATTTCATTTTTTCTTTATATGCTTCTGTGGTATTTAAATTAGTTACTACAAGTATGCATGGTTTTTGTCCTAGCCCTGTGTCTGTAAATTTCTAAACTTATTTTACCTGGACAAAATCACTTACCCTATCTGGAGTTCTTTTCTAATCTACAAAATAAGGGAATTAGAACTGATGCCCTTTGAATTTTCTTCCAATGTTAACATATATGATTCTATTTCTACAACTTCAGAGTTCTGTCCAGGTATACTTCACACAGAGTGAACAAATGAAACTTTAGTTTGTATAATGAGCACTCTTTGGAGTAGAATAATATCAGTTCAAGTGCCACCTTTTACTAGATATATAGCTTTGAGTGATTTGCTTATCTCTGAGGCCTAAGCTTCCTCATCTGTAAAACAGAAAAAAATAAAGACCTCATGCACATTAGCATGCATTAAGAGTTCAACTAATTGTAGCTAGGCTATCCAAATGAAAGTCTGCGTTGATTCTAAGACAGAGTATCATTATGTTATCACCCATAAAAAAAAAGAAAAAATAATAAAGGAAAGGAAGGAGAGAGGGAGGTAAGGAGAAAAAGAGGGAAGAAGAGAGAGAGGGAGAAAGGAGGGAGGAAGGGAGGACAAGCAGGAGAGAGGAAGAGTTTCCAATTCATTCACAATTGTAGATGTTTTCCAGTATCAGAGATAATAAAAATGTGTTTGGGAGGATAATTTTAAAATCAGTAAAATAAGGTAGTACTGTTATTATCTTCTGAACATATACCATTCTGGTTGAAAAGGCAACAGTCATTTTTCAAGCTTCAAATCCAGCAACTAAAACACTAAATCAATACTATAAAACATGGAACGAGCCAGTACTATGTGTCCTTTATGGAAGGGTAGGATCAGTGTGTTTTATGATGAATAATTGAGTGCCTGCTATGTGAAAGATAGGATGTTGGGTGATTGAGATACAACAGTGAGCTAAAAGAGAATCTCCATCCATACTGCAGCACACAGCCTGGAAAGGAAAAAAATAAAACAAGTATTCTAATTGTGGTGAGGATCGAGGAAAGATGGGAAGTATTTGGAAAGTAAAATTGTAGGACGAAACTTCACTGTTTTTCCTTAAAATGGAGTATTAAATCTTAAAAATATAAACATTTTTAAGTACTTATTCTGGAAATTTTTCCATGTCTAGAATGAAAAAATAGTGTCTTCATTTGGATCAATATAAAGCAAATGATTCAGTGACTAGGGCAAGGTGCTTCTAGGATTAGAATAAGAAGCCTAGAGCATTAGAAAGAAAGAAGCATTTATAATGAACGTTAAAACATCAATCTCTCTCCAAAGAAGGAAGCATTATAAAGAAAGTTAAAATATCCATTTCCAAAATAACTGTTGATTCATGAATCTCCTGTCTTCAAGAATCTTGGGTTTTGATTCTTGAATTAGACAAACAAAATGTATGAAGGAAAATAGATTTGCTAGTCCCAAAACAAAAAGAGGGGGAAGGTGATTCTGTAGACCAGTTTCTAATCTGGAAACAAAATGACGAGCTCTAAGGTTTTAGTGTCATATCCCTCAAGAACAAGCCAACATCCTTTAAGCAGGTAATAGTGGGCATGGTGACACTGGACCAGCAACAGAGCCAGAAGGCATTTCATAATCTTTTATTTGCTTAAAAGTATATCTTGTATAACTGAGGGGAAAGAATAATATATTCATTTTTTTCTTCTTTCTTATATAACTTGTTCTGTTTTATTTAAAGCTATTGTAAAATCAATAGGTATTTTGCTTAGTGTTTTTCACAACAAAACAAGTCACTGGTAAAATGGAAGTGAAAAATATATTAATGAAACTTCTAAAGGTAATTTTGCCAACTCTTCTCCTCATGGAGAGTTTCACAGACAGAAGGACATTAGCATAAAATTGTATAGACTTCTGGAGAAAGGAATTCTCCATTTCAAGTAGTCCATTGTTATTTACACGGGGAGGCAAATGTTTTGCTTATGTTCCATAAAAATTAGAAAAATATATGCAATATACTTTTTGGCTTCTGGTCCCATGCACATTAACTTCTTTTTCTTTATTTTTTGTATTTATTTATTTAAAATCTCTACCCACAATATGAGACTTGAACTCACAACCCTGAAATTGAGAGCTATATGCTCCTCTGAGCCAGCCAGGTGGCCCGCCATGTAGATTAACTTCTTAAGATGTGAAGTTAGGTATGAAGTTTTGGGTTTCACTGATGATCTTGTAACAGATATAATTTAGCAATAATTTTCCAATATTTCATTTTGAAAGACAAAAAAGAGTCAGATTTTATATGCTACATAGTATAGTTAAATGAAAAATAAATAACCCATTATTTTGCCTCAGAAGATAATGTGACCCATAATAACTACCCCATTATTTTTCTTCTTTTCTTTGTTTGCCTCTCTCTGCCTGATAAATCTTCAGTCCCTAATCTTTCTAAACTCTTGGTTACCATCTATCTATAATCTTAATAACTGCTAAACACTTAAAATGTGTTATTGGTTAGAAAGGAAAATAAGGGGATAGCATGCCTTATTTTATAACTAATAACACATAACAGTTACACAAATATTACCTAGCATATGCTTATTATCTTAAAATAAAATCATCTTAGAAAGGAAATAAAACCTCAGAGAGTGAAGAAAAGGGTACTTCTGAACACAGATTTTGCAGAAGAGCACAGATTCAACTAATGAATTCAACCGAGTCAGAAAATATGGAACTAGAATCTGGTATATGAGTGACGAGAGTTCTAATCCTTAGTTAATAATGATCGTATCCATAGAAAGAGGGTTAGAAGTGAGTCATAGAAGATAAAATAACAATGACACATTTCTAATTCTGAGTAGAGCAAAAGCAAAAGCAGGAAGATAAACAATTCTGGAATAAAAGAAACCTAGTAAGTGCCAATCTATGAAAAGTAGATTCATGAAAAAGCCCAAAGAGAGTTTATAGAACTCGGAATTTCCATTCCCACTATAGACTTTGGTATCCAATCTACCCACAGAAGCATTTTTCAGTTCCTTGATTTTTTTTTTTCTTATGAAAGAAATGTACTTAGAATTTTCTGGTTAAGCCTTATGAATCTAACACTGCATTTATTTCTGATCCCTCTAAAACACCAAAAAATTATAGCAATTAAAAGAGGATAGGCTTACAGAGTGAAAAAAAAAAAAGAAAGAAAGAAAGAAAAGAAGGGGGGAAAAAAGAGGGGGGAGGGTGGGCAGAAAGAAGGAAGGAAGGAGGGAGGGACAGCTGGAGGAATCTAGAAAAGAGATATTAAATAATTTTGGAAACTGGAAGCTAAGTAGGTAGTTATTATTAACTTAGGAGACCCGAACAGAGGTGTGTATGTGTGTTTGAAAAGAATGGGGATTACAGCAAGAATCTAGCTGTTTCATACCACAGGAGCCTGAAGAATTGAAGGGATCAGTTCCTTCAGTGAAGGTGCAAGGCAGAACAGAAGGCAAGATAAGTGGCTAAGTCTTTTCAAAGAGCTGCTATATTTTCTTCTATCCCAAGCAACCAAGTAATTCTCTCTCTCCTACACCTGCCAAAGATAAAGGGTTTAAATTCAGAAGTTGAACAATGGAGGATCTCACCTAAGGATATAATGCATAAGTGAGAGGAAGAGGTAAGTAAGGTACTAACAGTAGAATTTGGGTGATAACTCATTCTCTAAATACTGAGTTGAAAGCAATAAAACAAATTGTTGAAAGCAATAAAACAAATGTAAAAATGCTTTTAAAATCCTGACACATGATTTGCTACCTAAAAATTTTAATCCAAACTATCAACTATGAGAACAAGGAAAAATTTCCAATATAACGTTCTCAAAAAATTTTCTCTTTCCATATAATTACTGAAAGCTGCGAAGGAGAGGTCTCCAGCAAAACAAGGTAGTAAAGAGGAAAGGAAGGTGCAATCTATCTTCAAGCTTTCTATCAACCAGAGATCCTAGTTCCAAAGAACACCATGGATGATCTAGATGAAGAGTCTATCTGGAAAACATGGATAATTTATAGTATCATTGCAAGGGGAACAGAACATGCCATGCACTGTCACCAGAGAAATGAAACGTTTAAGCTGTGCTGAGGTTGGAGGTGGGAGATGCCATCATCGGAGTTGGCATCCTCCACAACAAGGACCAAAACTGTGAGGAGCCCAAAAGCCAGGAAGGACATCTACTGAAGGCTGTTGGGCAAGCTGTACAATTTTCTGCCCAAACAAACCAACTCCTCCTTCAACCAAGTTGTGCCGAAGAGGTGGTTCATGAGTTGCACCAGCCTGCCACCTTCATCCCTTTCCCGGATGATCTGGGAGACGGAACTTTCTGGCCAGGAAGACAAAACAGCTGTTGCTGCAGAGACTATAACGGGTGACCGGTACGTATCCAGGAGGTACCCAAACTGAAAGTGCGCGTGCTCTGCTGAAAACGGCCACGGGCGAAAGCTTCATCCTCAAGGCGGGAGCAAGATCCTCACCTTCAACCAGCTGGCCCTTACAAGTACACTCCAAGCACCTTTGACACTGTGCTGCTCCCTGCTCCTCAGAAAGGTGGAGAAGTGTGTGGACATTTCAAAGAGGCCAGGAGACACCCCCGCCACCCCCGCCCCCACGCCCTCCCTACCCTCCACCTACCCCCACACCCAGCCCCACGCCACCACACTAAACCCCACATGCACTCCAAGGGCTAGAAGTATGAGCTCACCAGAGTTCAGTGGGCCCTGTTATGCCCGAGTTTTCGCATCCGAGAGACCACCAAGGAGCCAACACCGATGCAATCACACGAGGGTTTATTTGACAAGCTTAAGCTTGGGCCCAAGTATACCTGACACAGTGGGGTAGGGACTTGGACCCCGAGCTTAGTTAAGGCAGGAGTATTTATGGATTCCTGTTACCAAAGCAGGGTGGGGCTTCCTGTTACTAAAGCAGGGTGGGAGTCTCTGGAACCAAAGCAGGGTGGGGGTTCTTGTTACTAAAACAGGGTGGGCGTCCTTAGAACTAAAGTAAAGTAAGGGAAAGTTCAGCCCTTGGGCACAGGGGTCTGAGATGGCTGCCGGAGCTAAGATGGCTGTACTTATGCTAAGGCTAAACCTGAGGTGGGATGGCCTTGATTTTTCTTGGCCTCCACATTTCCCCCTCAGAGGAGCCTAAGGAAGGACTCAATCATGGGTCCAGGCTGGTCTCAGCAACAAGGTCCGGTGGCTGGTAATGCTGTCTGTGTACCGTGAGCTGAACTGTACTGACTCTGTCTTCGACAAAAGCAACATTAGTGGGTATGTGAGGACGGCGCAGTCTTAGCTTTAGGGGATTGTCCTTGTTGGGCTGACTTCCCCATTCTGGGACGAAGTCCTTGAGAATGGCGTGTGGGTCAGCTGGGTCAGCTGGCCGGACGTGGGTGTAGTGGACCGAGGGAGTAATCCCGTCGAACTTGAGAGCGGTGGGAGTGGTCAGGATCACAATGTAGGGTCCCTTCCAGCGTGGCTGAAGTGTCTGGTGTTGCTATCTCCAGACGTACACCCAGTCACCCGGCTGATATCGATGGGGGTCCGGGGGTGGCCCAGTCTCGTAGAGGGCCACATCTGTTCATGGGTTCGTTGTAATGTTTGGAGGAAGAAAAGGAGTTGGTGATCATCAAACTCAGCAAGCACCTCAGATTTTAAATTGGGAATAATAGGTGGAGGAATACCGAACATGATCTCGTAAGGGGTATGTCCCATCTCATATGGGGAGTTTCGCACCCTATATAGGGTGAAGGGGAGGAGAGTCACCCAATCCCCGCCAGTCTCCAAGGCTAATTTAGTCAAGGTCTCTTTTAATGTTCTGTTCATCCTCTCTACCTGTCCTGAGCTTTGGGGCCTATATGCGCAATGTAATTTCCAATCTGCCCCAAGTACTAGTGCCACTCCCTGTGTTACCTTAGGGACGAATCCTGGTCCATTGTCTGATCCAATCTTTAATCCACTGAGCCACCCAGGTGCCCTGCCTGATCCAATCTTAACAGGAAAACCATACCTCGGTAAGATGTCTTCCAGCAGTTTCTTGGTCACGGTCTGTGCGGTTTCATGTTTGGTGGGAAATGCCTCTGTCCATCCTGAAAAAGTATCTACAAATACTAGTAAATACCTGTATCCGTATTTTCCTGGTTTTATCTCGGTGAAGTCCACTTCCCAGTAGGCTCCTGGGTGGTCCCCCCAGAGCGGGGTGCCCGGGTTAGATCCATGGACGGTGGCATTAGTTAATTGGCATGCGTGGCAGCTTGCCACAATCTGTTCAATCTTTGATCAGGAGTCTTTGATAGTGACCTTTGCATGTCGCACCAAAAGTCTTCCATTTTTTTGTTCCCATGTGTGTATTCCTGTGCATTTTGGATAGGAGTCGACGTCCCTGTTCCTCTGGTAGGACTATATTGCTATCTGCAGCTCTCCACTAGCCATGTAGGCATTGTGTCCCGGGCAGATGCCTAATTCATTGTAAGTCTGCGTCAGCATAGTTGGGGATGTCTGGCAGGCTCGGTGCTCCCGGATCAGGCAGTGTGGTCACTAAGACATGGTCCACCGAGAGAGCTGTCTATTTTGCCTTTAAGTTGGCCAACCTGTTTCCCCTGGCCACTGGCATGTCTGCTTTTTGATGTCCTAGACAATGGATAATGTCCAGTGCCTTAGGCAGCCAGAGGGCCCTTAGGAGCTCAAGGATTTCTGCCTTGTTTTTAATAGTCTTTCCTTCTGCTGTTAAGAGCCCTCTTTCCCTATAAATGGCTCCATGGATGTGGGCTGTGGCAAAGGCCTACCTGCTATCAGTACAGATGTTTATCCACTTGCCTGCTCCCATGGTTAGCGCCTTGGTTAGCGCAATCGTTTCTGCACGTTGGGCAGAAGTTCCAGCCGCCAACGGTTCCACCCAGACAGTCTCTGTCTCTGTGGTCACAGCTGTCCCCACATACCTGATTCCTTCCCGGACAAAGCTGCTGCCGTCCGTATACCAGGTGTCACCTGCATTCGGCAGCGGTCAGTCCTGGAGATCGGCTCTGACTCCGTGCACCTGAGCCAGGATTTCTTGGCAGTCATGGGTGGGGGGGTCCCATCAGGGTTAGGGAGCAGTGTCGCTGGATTTATGGCTGTTGGCGCCTGGAACAAAATTCTGGTAGGGTTCAAAAGCAAGCTCTGGTAATGGGTCAAGAGGGCATTGCTGATCCATCGGTCTGGGGGTTTGAGTACCTCTTCAATGGCATGTGGGGTAGTGACGTATAGTTCCTGCCCGATAGTCAGCTTATCTGCACCTTTAAACATGGTGACCACTGCAGCAATAATTTGTTATAAAACATGGAGGCCATCCAGTGGCCACGGCATCTAATATTTTTGAGAGCTAGGCCACCGGTCTCTTCCAGGGGCCCATGTATTGAATTAGGACTCCCTTTGCCACCCCTTCCTTTTCATCCACTTAAAGATGGAAGGGCTTAGTCAGATCAGGCAGCCCAAGTGCCAGGGCCAAAAGCAGGGCTTCTTTAAGGTCACTGAAGGCTTTGTCCATGGCCTCAGTCCATACAAAGTCCTGTTTTTGTTTTGTGGCCTCATAGAGGGGCTTAGCTATGTCAGCAAAACCTGGGATCCACAATCGGCAGAACCTAGCCGACCCTAGAAATTCACGTACCTGGCGGACATTTTGAGGCTGTGCGATTCCCATGACGGTCTCCTTCTGTGCATCCGTTAACTATCTTTGTCCATCTTTTAATTTGTACCCCAGGTAGCTCACCTCCATTCTGCAGATCTGGGCCTTCTTAGCTGAAGCCCGGTATCCCAGAGTTGCTATCGTTTGGAGCAAGTCCTTGGTGCCTTGTAGGTATGTTTCCTGGTCCTCTGCTGCCAACAGGATATCATCTACATATTGTAATAGAGTCAGATTACGGTGTTTGGCATGGAACTCACCTAAGTCTTCATGCAGTGCCTCGTCGAAGATGGTGGGTGAATTCTTGAATCCTTGCAGTAGTCGAGTCCAGGTGAGTTGGCCATTGATGCCCTTCTCCGGGTCCACCCATTCAAAAGCAAAGAGGTCTTGGCTCTTTGAGGCCAAGGGCAAGCTGAAAAAGGCATCCTTTAGGTCTAGCACTGTATAGCAAGTCTTGTCTGGGGGTAAGGTAGAGAGGAGGGTGTAGGGGTTTGGGACCGTAGGGTGCATGTCCATCACCCGTCCGTTAACTTCCCTCAAGTCCTGGACCGGTCTATAATCATTAGAGTGTGGCTTTTGCACTGGCAGCAGGGGAGTGTTCCATGATGACTGACAAGGCCACAGTATGATACCTGAGTCTAGCAGTCACTGGATGTGTGGGATGATCCCCATCCATGCTGTGAGACGCATGGGGTATTGGTGGACCCTGACTGGTTCTGCTCCTGGCTTTAGTTCAATGTATATCGCTGGCCAATGTTGGGCCAATTCCATTCCCCCGGTTTCTGCCCACGCTTGGGGAAACTCCTGCAACCAGTGGTCAATGTCAGTCATTGGTTCTGGGGGCATTTGGTGAAGACGATATTTGTCCTCCAGGTTCATGACAAGCACCTTGATCAGGTGTCCCTCTTTATCCAGAACCTTTGCTCCTTCAGGGTGGAAACTAATTTGGGCTCCCATCTTGGTGAGTAGGTCCCAGCCTAACAGGGGGTAGGGGCACTCAGGAATGACCATGAAGGAGTGGATTACCTGGCCCACGCCGAGATTCACTGTTCTTCAGGTACTCCATGAATATTGTTTAGTGCCTGCAGCCCCCTGTACCCATGAGGTCTTATTTGCCAACTTCCCTTGAGGTTGTAGCAAGACAGAGTGCTGTGCCCCAGTGTCTACTAGGAATTTAATTGGTTGCCCCTCCACTTTAAGGGTTACCCTGGGCTCAGGGAGGGGTGCTGAACCCCGACTCTTCGACCTCCAAGATAGTAATGGAGGCCTTTGGTCCTTTGTCGGGGGATTCCTTTAACCAGGGGCAGACTCTTGCCCAGTGGCCTTCTTTCCTGCAATAAGCACACTGGTTTCTATTCAGTTTGGGGCATTCTTGGTGGGGGTCATCCCTCTTACCTTCTCCTGAAGCCAGCTTCTTGAAACGTCTCTGTTTTTCATGTGAGTCATCCATGATCATGGCCAGTAGGATCTTAGCCAGGTTCCAAGTCTGACGGTCACTTATCCTAGCCTGTTGCTCCTCCAGGGTCTCTCTGTTATTGTAGACTCTTTCTGCCACCACTATCAGATCCTGTAGTCTCTTCTCTCCTAGTCTTTCTATCCTCTGTAATTTCCTTTTAATGTCCGGAGTAGCTTGGTTAACAAAAGCCATAACTATGGCAGATTTGGTCTCTGGGGCCTCTGGATTCATAGGGCTGAACGCCTCTATGATCCTTTCTAGGAATACCACCAGACTCTCATCTTTACCCTGTTTTACATCATAAACCTTGGCCAGATTGGTAGGCTTGCATGCTGCAGCCTTGAGACCTGCCATTAGAGTCTGGCGGTAGACCCAGAGCCTCTCCTTACCTTCTGCTGAGTTGTAGTCCCAAGCAGGGCGAGACAAGGGGAAAGCTGCATTTATGAGTTCGGAGTTCTGAGTTGGCTGTCTGTCGTCACCCAGGACGGACTTCTGGGCTTCCATCTGGATTCGCTCTCTTTCCTCAGTGGTAAAGAGGACCTGCAAGGGCTTCTGACAGTAATCCCAGGTGGGCTGGTGGGTGAAAAGAACAGTATCCAAAAGACCAATCAGATCTTTTGGGTTATCGGAGAACTTTGCATGTTGAGTTCTCCAATTGTATAAATCACTAGTAGAGAATGGCCAATATAACATTGGTTGTCCCCCTGTTTCATCGGGGGGTCCCATGGCGTGGAGGGGAAGGACAGTGGAATCGGCCGGTCCCAGGTTTGAGGCTGGAGCCGCTTGATGGGTCCGTCCACGTGTCCCTGCCGCTAGCCCATGCATGGGGACCCCTCCATCTGGGAGGGGGGGTGGCACTCCCTCGACAGCCCCTGAGACCTCTGCTGGAGGGACAGATGGGGGTGGGAGGGACAGGGGGAGACCTGGTAGGACGGCAGAAAAATCAGGTCCTCCGTGGGAGTGTCCTAGAAGACCAGGTAAAGCGGAGTCTTTGGTTCGGACTCCGCTTTCTTGTTAGACTTAGGAGTTGGTTTCCACAGGGCCAGGATCTTGGGTGTAGGCCCTGCTTCGGGAGGGAGAAAAGGTTTAAGCCAGGAGGGAGGATTCTCCATCATGTCTTGCCAGACCAGTATATAAGGTATTTGGTCAGGGTGGCGTGTGGTTTTTCTCTGAAGATGAGGGCCTTAACCTGTAGGATAATAGGCAGTTGAAAGGTTCCCTCCCGGGGCCATTTTACATTAAAAGCTGGCCACTCAGACATGCAGGAAGTCCGGAACTTTCCCTTTCGTACATCTGTGCTCAGATTATGAGCTCTCTCCCTGACGTCCGAGAAGTGGTTAATTATCAGGGACAGAGGGGTAGTCTTTGTCTGTCCCATCACGCCTTCAGTCCACAACAAGGCACATACACTTACAACAATTAACAAGAACACACTCACACAGACAAATGATCCGGCGCAGCCGCGAAGACAAAACTGAAAGGAAGTTAAGGGAGAAGCCGACTGCAACGGCAGCCAGCTCTCCTCACAGATGAGGATCTTGTCCTCCGGGCGGGAGTAAAGGACGCCTCTTCCAAAAATTCCCATAAACAGACAAAATTCCCATACATTTAACAAACAGCATAACTGACAACAAAAACAAGACGCCGGATCGCCTAGGGGGACTCAAACCCCCTGGTAACCGCTTAAGGGGACTCGAACCCCCTGAAACGGCGGGGGACTCGAACCCAATGCAGGGGCAGGGGACATCTCCCAAGACCCCCGGTTGATGGCCTGCCACATTTCCGCTTGAGCCAATGTCGAACCAGATACAAGTTGGAATTCCTATGGGTAAAAATGCAGATTGGAGCTCCCAAAGTATGCCCACAAATAGATAAAAACGAGTGCACTCATCAGCCGGCGCAACACCCTCCAGGTTGGGGTCCTAGGAGTCTCCCAGATCTTGGTGGGACCTCCAAATGTTGTACCCGAGTTTTCGCGTCCAAGAGACCACCAAGGAACCAACACTGATGCAATCATATGAGGATTTATTCGACAAGCTTAAGCTTGGGCCCAAGTATACCCAACATGGCGGAGTAGGGACTTAGACCCCAAGCTTAGTTAAGGCAGGGGTATTTATGGGTTCCTGTTACCAAAGCAGGGTGGGGCTTCCTGTTACTAAAGCAGGGTGGGAGTCTCTGGAACCAAAGCAGGGTGGGGGTTCTTGTTACTAAAACAGGGTGGGCATCCTTAGAACTAAAGTAAAGTAGGGGAAAGTTCAGCTCTTGGGCACAGGGGTCTGAGATGGCTGCCGGAGCTAAGATGGCTGTACTTATGCTAAGGCTAAACCTGAGGTGGGATGGCCTTAATTTTTCTCGGCCTCCACAGACCCACCGTGGTTACAAAAACTATCCGAAGATCCTGCTTCATTACTAAAAAGATTTTGGATGAAAGAAAATAAATTAATTAAAAATTTAAAAATGGATTCCTGAGGCCTTTTTCTCTTTCACACAAAACCACCAGAGATCTTGCCTGCGGACAGACCCCTCCCACGATTGCAATGTAGATACACGTGGCTCTAGACCCTTGGTGGGAAACAAGGAGAAAAACAATGACTTGGGAGAATCATATGATTACAGACTGGGGATTTCCAGTGTGGTTCCTCACAGTCAAGCCTGGCTTCTGTCACAGTACTAAGAAAGCAGCAAGAATATCACAGGGGTGGGAGAGAGCAGTTAGGTACCAGAGGTCCTTGTATGTATTGGCTTGGGGGTGGAGAGCTGTCCCTACCCAACCAAGAACCCCACCTTACAGAATTATCTCTGCTACCATCAGAGAAAGCATTCCCTACTCCTTCTTTTATGCACCAGGAGCCAAAGGTAAAATCTGCCATGAACACATTTGACTGACCCATCCTAGCTCACACATTTGTCTCCTGGATTTAAAAAAAGAAAAAAAAAAAAAAGTCAGTGAAAATGAGAATCTAGTATTTTCGGCTACTGTACAGCATGTTAGTCTACTTTCTTGCATTGTCCGTAAGAGTGAGGCTAACCCTATCATGGAAAATGCTTCAGATGTTAGGCATGCAAAACTCACAATAAATATCCTTTATATGTGATATCCATGAAAGAGTGGATCCAACACAGGAGAGGTAAAGAGAATTTGCTGGAAAAGAGCAAGAAGTGTGAAGATACACATTGAGCCTTAAAGAAAACCAGGTAGACTGAAGCAGAATAGGTAGGAATTAAAGTTCTGGGAGGAATTTCACAAAATTCCCATTACAATAAATGTATTTGCAGAAATAAGAATGAGCAGAAAATAGAACTGAGAAGTGAAGATTGTGGGAATCTTTAGGCAGAGATTGTAAGAAAACTAAATAACAACAAAAAATAAACAACAATTAACTCCACAAAACACCAACAAAAAAAGTTGTACAAGAAAGGAAATTTAACAATAGTGCTCAAGTTGGTTCTGAATTAAACAGTTTATGCATAACCACAGTAATTTAAAACTCTGAATACAGATTTCAACTTAAGTGTTAAAAACTGGGTTTGATGGGAAGAGTAGATATGTATCTGTGAGAGGGCCATCAGAGCATGAAAGGGATTTAAAAGAGCTAACTCTTCAGTTTCTATACGCAGAAGTCAATACCCAAGAACTGAAATTTAGAAAGATATTGAAAGTAAGTTATTTTGGAACCTAGCTAAACGCCAGAGAAAATAGCTAAAACACTTTCTGGTGGCATTCCCTAGGGGAGAAACGCTGGAGGGAGGGATGGACAGGAGACTGCAATTTTACACCTTCTATTACTGACTTTGATTTCTTCATTGCCTTTTGACTTTTTAAGCCATTTCTAAGAATTACTTTCAGAGAACAGCACACTTAATCTGTAAAAAAAAAAAAATTTAAATTCCATAATAGGAAGAGAACAGTACTTACTGCTGGTAACATTATAAATTACATTATTTGAAAAACTATATGTCAAAATATAGCAAAAACTATAAAGATTTTTATATGTTTTGACTCAGTAATTTCATTCATGATAATTTATCATAAGGAAATAGTTCGATAAAGCAAAAATACTGTTCATTGTAGTATTATCTGTAATCACAACAAACATGAAATAAATGCTCAAAAAGAAAGGATCTACAAATTATGGTAAACTTAAGACATAAAGGATTTGTAATTAAAATTTGTAATTATAAGCACCATATAGAAACACAGGAAAATATGTATGATATATAATCAAATTAAAAAGGAATAATATAAAATCATATGGTCAATGCAATGGCTACTATTTAAAACTATGTTTTATGTGCGGGGGAGAGAAAGGATAAGTAAAGCAAGGCTAAGAAGCAAAAGTAAAGTAGAAATCCAAAGCAAAAAAACCCAAAAAACAAAAACAGATTGTTCAGCCATTTATAAAGACAATGTACAAACTATGCAAAGTGTTTGCAATACTTCTTGAAAAAAGAGTTATTATCCTTATGTAAGATTTGCTACCTGACAAAAAATTTATAAGTTTAAGACAAAAATAACTTACTTAGCACATGATTCTGAGGTTGGAATTCTGGGGTATTTAGTACTTTGGGTTTCTGCTGGGCTCACTCATGTTGCCAGGTCTTAGACAGCCTAGGCCATGATGATTCATCTCTGCTCATATGGACTTTCATCTTCCAGCAAGGTAAACAGGACTGATTCACAGGGTAGCTAGGCAGGATTCAGAAAAACTGAAAGAAGCATGCAAAATCTTTTAAGGGTATAAGCTTGTAACTGGTGCAAGCTCACTTTTGCTACATTCTATTGGCCAAAACAAGTCCCAAGCCCAACCTTGGTACAAAACAAGCAGAAAAATGAACTCCAAATCTTTAGAGGAGGTGAAAAAGAGTGTTGCAAAGGAAATGGACACAACCTTTGCAACCAGCTGTAATTCCTAATACATTAAAATTATAAAAAAGAGAGAAAATAAAAAGGCAACAACTGTACCTAAAAAGCCTGGAGATACCATGTAACTCACTGAAACATAAACATAAAACCATTAGGATGAAAAATTAATTTCTTAATATGAGAAATCCAAATCAAACTATATTGAGAGATCATCATTTTGCTTATCAGTATTATAAGTTTCCAAAAGGTTGAGAATTTACTGTTGATCAAGCTGTGGAGAAAGGAGCCCTTCCATACATTATAGGGGAGAATGCAAAAGAGTGGAAAAGAATCTGCCAATACACAGGCAAATTACATATGCATTTATTCTTTGATCCAGAAATCCCACTTCTAAGAATCTATCCCAAAAGTTCAAGGGCAAAATATGAGTAAAATTATGTACAAGACTATTCCCTAAAGCACAATTTGTAATAACTAAAAACTGGAAGCAAACCCATGTTTATCAATAGGGAATTAGATGAATAAATGATAATAAATCCACATAATGGAACACACGGCAACTGTTTAAAAAAAAGAAGAGATAGCTCCACAGACAGTTCTAGAGTAACCTCTAGGATTTGATATTAAGTGGGAAAAAAAAGTCATACTAACATTTATCTAACAAGTTATATGAATATATATTTGTTTGGTTTCAAAAGAGAGTGAGAGGATAAATCATAAGATTGTAAAATGTTTCTCTATGAAGGAGAGAGAAACATGGTTAAGAATCCCATGATAGGAGTTAGACTTCTTTGAATATGCTTAACTGTGTACATGTATTTTGAACCAATTAAATATTATATAATTTTAAGGTAAAATTATATTAAAATGAAAAAAACTACAATCCTCAAAATTCAGAAGTAAATCCAAATTCACCATACACTTACTTAGTTGCTGGCTTATCAAACAAAGAAAAATAATTTCAAATGATGAAAAAAACAATGGGTTGCCTGCCCTTCCTGAGTGGAATTTACCTTAAAGACAAAAAGAACTAAAGAGAAAACACACACACACACATATATATATATGATTAGGTAAAGCAATTATTTATAAATATTAAATATACAAAAAAAGCAAATATATAATTAAGAAATTAATGGAGTTAATTAGAATTCCATAATGAAATCTCACTACAAACTCATGGTTTATTTTCTCTTAAAAAAATGATATTCATAAGCTTGTCCACTAAAAAGAGAGAAAGACCTATAAACAACAAGCCACCACTATTTAAAACCAACAAGCAAACAAAGAAAGCCCTAGGTTTCTTTCTTTTTTTTTTTTTTTACTCACAAAATGCCATTTCCCACTATATACTATTTCCCTATTAAAACAATGGCTAATTCCAGGTTTGGATAAAGATATGCTGAAGAGGATCCTGATGTCATTGGGTCATACCTAATAGCAAGGAATCCATGAAAGCCTACTTTGATAAGACTACTTTGGGCACAACCCCCCAAAAAGGGGTCATATCCAATGGACGGAAGCGCAAACTTGAAAAGCCTCATTGTGCCAAAGATGGACAGTGTGGTACCAGTAAAAACTAAAACTGCAATGGGTTGATAACAATCAAATGTGTTAAAATCCCCAAGTTGAAAATGACATTTAAAATAAATTAATCACTTTGCATGATGGTGGAATACAAGTTTATGATTAAGAAAGTGGTAAGTAGAGGGATAAAACCAGGCACTTAACATGTCTCTCTCATATAAAACACTCAATTTAAAAAAATACTTGACTGCTAATCTCAAAAGCGAGACACAACCATTCTGTGCCTCCAGATGAGAGATAAAACACCACGCTGAAGTGTTTTTGCCAAAAGTAACAAGCCTGAATCAGATCAAGACATATAAATATTGTTTTCAACAAATAAATTGCAAGAACAAAAATTAGGAGAGGTAACCTACAGATTAAAAGATACTAAGAAGACATATCAATATACATGCAATGTCTTGACCTTATTTGAATACTGATTTAAACAAAATTTGTAACCAGAACATAGACTTGATAGTATTTTTTTTAATATTTTATTTATTTCTTTGTCAGAGACAGAGGGAGAGAGAGCAAGCGAGCATAGGCAGACAGAGTGGCAGGCAGAGGCAGAGGCAGAGGGAGAAGCAGGCTCCCTGCCGAGCAAGGAACCCGATGTGGGACTCGATCCCAGGACGCTGGGATCATGACCTGAGCCGAAGGCAGCCGCTTAACCAACTGAGCCACCCAGGCGTCCCTAGACTTGTATTAATAGATAGTATTTCTAATTACTATTAGAAATAGTATTAATAGATAGTATTAATAGAGTATTTCTAATCTTTTTTTTAGATATGACAGTAATATGGCTATGTTTAAAAGGGAATCTTCACCTTTTCAACAATACATGCTGATATATTTACAGATAAAAATATGTAATACCTAATTTTTTTCCAAAACAATCCAATTTTGAATTAGTGGAATAAAAGCAGGTAGAAATGAAGCAAGATCACAATTAAGAACAAGAACAAGTTAACATATCATCTGTAAAATGCCTCTACCCATTCCAAAGTTAGCAAATGCCAGAAATGTTTTGGAAATTTTCTTCTTGGAATATTTCCTATAAAGAAATGACGGAAATGAAATGTAGGATTTGTCTTTCATTCACAATATTAAAAATCAATTGTATAAACCAAAGAGAATCTTAGATGTCATCATTCTCATCCAACTAACAATTCAAACTAAATAAAATTGTATCTCTCTTTTTCCATACTTCCTGTCTTTCTTATTCACTTTTTCTTTTTTCACATGTACTCTCTGTGTTTATATTTTACCCTTTACTCTTTTATTATATTCTTTACTTTTTTGCTCACTACTTCTTTCTTTATCAAATAAATTTACCTATAAGGGAAGTGCATTTTGGAAGAGCATTATGAAAGTCAAGGTGAGCATCAAACTTCAGAAAGTTGGACCTGTTTATAACAAAATTCAACAGAATAGTTTTTCCATAGTTATCTACTGACGTATGTATAAAGATTTAATCACAACAGTAACGCCAGAGTACTCACATGGTCCAACTGTTAAATAACTCAGCATAATAAATTTAGCTGTTTTCACATGAACCACTGATGCGCAAAAATAATTTCCTGCTAATCAGTAATAATGACTATATACCCAGTGAGTCACCGTTACACTTTAAGAAGAAGACTGTGCTAATGCGTGAATAATTATTGACCTGATTAAGTGTCCAATCTTGCTCTTGGAAAAAAAAAAGTGCACATAATTTAACAATTCAGCTCTATATTGTGTGTGCGATAAAAGCAAGAGGTAATTTGGATAACTAATGCACCAGCTAAATTCCGTTAGGCAGTTCCCAAAAGTAGATGATTTCCATCTCCCTTAAACATTTCAGGAAACCTACATTTTTCTCTGCCCTGTGTCCTTAATGTGCTGCCAAACTATTTTCTTTCTTTTTTTTTTTTCCTAGAGGCAAAGGGAAAAAAGAATTAGAGGAAATGAAGTAGATGATAGGGTTTTATGCATCTCTTAGTTAAGAGGGCTTGGGATTCAGAGAAAAAGCTATTACTAGTTAGCACCACAGAACATTCCTCTGCAAGGCCACTCACTATTCAATGCTATTAGAAACATAAGCCTCTTTGAGAAATGAGAAATGTGCATGATTCCATATATTTAGCAAAGACCAAGTTGGAGTGTGATGAAGAGCTAAGAGCTATTATTTGTCAGGTTACCGTTGTCTCTGATCAAATTGTTACTTGCCCTTGCTTCCCATTAAATACAAAGATTATCTCACATTAAGTACAAAGAGAAGAGTTCTGCTTTCCAGAAATGTCTTGACATTGTAAATCAGGTCAGAGGCATAAAGATGAAAAGAGCGATGCAATCTGGAAAGGATAGAGTGCTCCTTCATTTATGAATGAGTGTGGTGAGATCATGAATGCGACATTATTAACAGCCAGAGAAATACACTGTCAGAAAAACTTCTGAAAAATTAAAATTAGAAATAGTTTGAATCCTGCAGTAAACCTGTTGACATAAC
Organism: Mellivora capensis; assembly: GCA_004024625.1. Taxonomy (NCBI): domain Eukaryota; kingdom Metazoa; phylum Chordata; class Mammalia; order Carnivora; family Mustelidae; genus Mellivora; species Mellivora capensis. The sequence continues at coordinate 68,055 of PISX010010262.1, forward strand.
ATTGTAAAAAGACTCACTGTTACCATTTTTAGTTCTACTAGGAGAAGAGGAATTAGTCTAAACATCAGATTAAGGGATATGGACAGCAAAGTGATGTTCTTTTCTTCAAAGGAGGCATTTGTTACCCACAATGATACTGTTTATTGCCCCAACTATATCAGAGCTATGTAAGAATACAAAGTATCCCTGAAACTGACATTAAATCAAAGGACCTCAGTAATCCTAATGAACCATCCAAGGGCCTTCCAGGAATAACTGAAAAATGCCCGCAATTCTGAGAAGGGCAGAATATTTTCATGGAATGTGGCAGTTGGGCATAATCAAAAATGGCGAACAACAGAAAAGCCTGAGCCATCTCTTTTTTGGAGATGTTGTTTCTGTATCTGTTATTTCAAACCATTCACTTTAATTTTAATGGGAAGTGTGAGGCTACCTCAGAGGCACTCTGAAACAACAGACTAATATTGAGTTTTGGTCTCACGAGGCAAGTGTATCTATAAGTTGTTTGCACCTCAATATTAACTCTGGGCCTTAATTGTTTAACCTTTCAACTTCTTATTTATTGAATGCATTCTCTAATATCATACCGTAAAAAATATGGAGTTCCCCACTGTACTACACTAATGAGTCACAGAGATGGTTCTGCCCACTTTGGACTATAAATAATATCTCTGTATTATATCATAAATAATAACTATTCTTCATCTCATGACTTTAGGTCATTAATAAAATGAGTATATAATGATCATTATGCTCTGTTTAGAAAGGTAAAGCAGTATATAATATATTTTAGAATGACTTCCATCCCAAATGATTAAAGTATAAAGCTATAATGAAGAAGGATAATTTCTGTCATCAAGAAAATTTACCAACCTGAAACCATTTATATTCCATTATGCTGTATAAATTACTGCTGTATCAGCATAATAATATTTATCAAAATGTTTATTCCAATATAGATTTTTCTAACTCTAAAGAGACCCAATATGGTATTTGTTCCTCTGAAATAGACTTACCCATATTTGACTGGATTTAGGTCAGGTAGAAGGGATTCTGAAAGGTACAAACAAAATGTTCGCTGAAAATAGTGTAATGTTTCTGCCCACAGAGACAAAGTTTATGCTTTCCTAGGATTGATTCATTATGGCAGAATGGGTATTGCTTATGAGTTGTGGGGCTTCTATCAGTTTCCGCCTACCTTGATTCTGAATCCCTCTCTTCAGGGACTGCATGTCAAGAGACCTAACATAGGTGTCCTACTTTCCTGCCCAGGTAAGCCTCTTGATTCAGGGAATTCCTACAAACACACATCCTTCATCTCATCTCTGAAATAAAAATCTACCTCCCTTATTGGCACCGCATTAACATTTCTGTGTCTTCCCTTCAATCTGAATCACTGACATGGTGAAGTTTGCCCTCATGATGCTGCAGGGAAAGGGAGCTGACTTTCTACCTCTCTTGCTAAAGGCCAGTGGAACAATGAGACTTCATTGCAATCACACTATCTCAGGAGTGAGCAATATTTAGTTCATGGTCTAGAGCAGGAAAGGGGGGGGAAGTATGTTGGTGAAAAAAAATCCTTCCTTTGCCTTTATGATTATCTAGAGTGAGGTATTGCTTATAATCATAGGTCAAGTTCTTTAAAAAAAAATACAACTTCCAAAAAAAGTTTATGAACTTGAAAATCAGAAAAATTGTAAAATTAAAAATATGTTTTTAAAAAGCTCACTAGAAAAACTGAATTGGTTAAACGAGAAATGGAAAAATAAAAATATTATACCAGAAAACCTAAGCTCAAGAAAAATCCTATAGTGGTATGAAAACATCCTGTCTACTAAAAGAAAGAAAGGGAAACAACCAGTTGTGGCATAATTCTCAACACCAAAATTTAGAAAGTTCATCTGATTATTAGGAGAGACAAGGTTCTCTACATGTGAGATTTGAAATAAAATAGTAGTTGACTGATTTATTCTCTGGATCAACAAGGGTCTTTTTTTTTTAATTATTCCTAACAGGGACAGAGGGAAACACAAGAGGGTGGGCTTCTCAAATGTACACTACAGACTAAGACAAGAGATGTCTGGTTCTTTGCTTTAATCTATATGACCAGATTTCTTTAATATGAATTATTATCGACTATTTCTTTAGCTTCTGTGGTATTTCCTGGACTGTGTGCATATTATTTCTCCAGAGAAAGCAAAATTAGCACAGAGATTCAAATTAATGAGAATAATTTCACTGATCTAATAGCTAAACTCTTCTCTTTTTCTATCACAGGCTCTTGCTCTTTGGTCAGTCTTACTGGCATCTCCAATTCTACAAGAAGAAAAAAGGAGATAAAAGTTAGGTTTATAACTTCATTGAAGCTCTCTTCAAAGATTTAGTGGGAAGAAGATTAGAAACATAGACCTAATTGAGCTTTACTACACAATATAGATTTCTATTTTCCATTCTCTCTATAGCCTCTTACAATCCAATTCAGCAAATATTTATGGAGCACCCACACATTATGGACACAGACAGTGTTAGGAGATAAGGGATTGAATAGAAATATATAGAATGGTTTCTTCCCTAGAGAATCTTAAGTTCTTATTAGAGAACGAACACATACAGATACTTATTTCTTTCTTTATTTATTTAGATTTTATTTATTTATTTGAGAGAGAGAGCATGATCAGGGAGCAGAGACAGGGCTCAATCCCAGGACCCTGAGACCATGACTTGAGTCAAAGGCAGATGCTTACCTGACTGAGCCACCCAGATGCCCAAGGATTTTTTATTGAATAGGAAATTTTCAGGCATGAAATGATCAAGGACATGAATAAAGAATACCAATACCGAGGGGGAGGAGCAAGATGGCGGAGAAGTAGCAGCTGAGAAGTCATCAGGTAGCAGGAGATCAGCTAGATAGCTTATCAAACCACTGCGAACACCTACAAATCCAACGGGAGATCGAAGAGAGGAAGAACAGCAATTCTGGAAACAGGTAATCGACCACTTTCTGAAAGGTAGGACTGGCGAAGAAGTGAATCGAAAGCGACGGGAGGATAGACCGCGGGGGAGGGGCCGGCTCCCGGCAAGCGGCGGAGCAGCAGAGCACTAAATCGGGACTTTTAAAAGTCTGCTCCACGGAGGGACATCGCTCCAGAGGCTAAACCGGGGTGAAGCCCACGCGGGGTCAGCGTGG
>PISX010010263.1:0-71428 GCA_004024625.1 Mellivora capensis
CTTCTTTATTCTCTGTCATTTGGTCTTCTATATCACTAATTCTTTCTTCTGCCTCATTTATCCTAGCAGTAAGAGCCTCCATTTTTTATTGCACCTCACTAATAGCTTTTTTTATTTCAACTTGGTTAGATTTTAGTTCTTTTATTTCTCCAGAAAGGGCTTTTATATCTCCAGAGAGGGTTTCTCTAATATCTTCCATACCTTTTTCAAGCCCGGCTAGAACCTTGAGAATCGTCATTCTGAACTCTAGATCTGACATATTCCCAATGTCTGTATTGATTAGGTCCCTAGCCTTTGGTACTGTCTCTTGTTCTTTTTTTTTGTGGTGAGTTTTTCTGCCTTGTCATTTTTTCCAGATATGATTATATGAAGGAGCAAATAAAATACTAAAAGAGTGGCAAAGACCCTAGGAAAATGCCCTTTAAAGAAAAAATTGAATTAACTGCAAGACGAAAGAATCATGGGGAGAAAGCCATGAATTCCGCATTTTGCTTTCTTTTCCTCTGGAGTTCAGGGGCTCTCCTTGTTAAGTGAACTTGGTCTTGGCTGGATTTCTTTTGATCTTCTGGGGGAGGGGCCCGTTGTTGTGATTCTCAAGTGTCTTTGCCTGAGGCAGAGCTGCACCGCCCTTACCAGGGGCCGGGCTGAGTAATCCGCTCGGTTTCGCTTTCAGGAGCTTTTGTTCCCTGAGCGCTTTCCGGAGGACGGGAATGAAAATGGCGGCCGCCCAGTCTCCGGCCCGGAAGAGCTGAGATTCGGGGCTCCACTCCTCAGAGAAAAGCCCCGGTACTCCCATCTCCCTCGCCTCTGGCCGCGCTCTGAGCTCACCCAGCCTGCGACCGGTTCAAGGTAACCCTGAGCTGAGAGCTCACTCTTCGGCTCTGTCTCTGTAGCCGGCTTCCCGCTCCGATACCTGCTAGCTCTGCGACACTCAGACACCCCTAATTCTTCTGCGACCCTGCGGGACCTGGGGCCACGCTGACCCCGCGTGGGCTTCACCCCGGTTTAGCCTCTGGAGCGATGTCCCTCCGTGGAGCAGACTTTTAAAAGTCCCGATTTAGTGCTCCGTGGCTCCGCCGCTTGCCGGGAGCCGGCCCCTCCCCCGCGGTCTATCCTCCCGTCGCTTTCGATTCACTTCTCCACCGGTCCTACCTTCCAGAAAGTGGCCGATTTTCTGTTTCCAGAATTGCTGTTCTTCCTCTCTTTGATCTCCCGTTGGATTTGTAGGTGTTCGCAATGGTTTGATAAGTTATCTAGCTGGTCTCCTGCTCCCTGATCTAGTCTCAGCTGCTACTTCTCCACCATCTTGACTCCTCCCTCCTCAATAAATTCTTGATCCCCGAAGAAATCTGGAGCTCACCAAGACTCTGCCAGATGGAAAACCGAAGCCAGCTGCCGTAAGGACTCTGTGGAATATGTCAGGCTGATCGGTGGTTGATTATGAGACTAAGTCAATGTTAAATAATGAGTGGTATATTATGACAATATCCAAAATGTCTCTTAATTACTCAACAAAAGGAAAAGATAGCTCATATTTATTGAGTATCTATCCTGTTGAATGCATATTGCTTAGTACTCTGTATTTATGCTCTGATTCAAGGTATTTGGGAAGCCATTTAATCCCTCCAGGCCTCAGTGTCAGCATCCATAAAGTGGGGATGATAGTAATACTAACTTTATAGGGTTGTGAGGATTGAGTTGAATCATATCAGACCACTGAATTGTACACTTCAAAAAGCATTATGGCGTGAATTACATCTTAATAAACAGGTTATTAATTTTTAAGAAGTCTGTATATGTGTGCAAATAGCCCCTTCATATCTGAGGGAGGAACTCAGCTGCTTGAATGTGGTAAAGCTCTACCTTTCAGTCAGGAGATGCGCATAGCCTATCCTAGAAAAAATCAGCCCAATAGGAAAGAATGAAAGATACTAATATTAGGATTTCCTCTCCATAGGATAAGCTTAGGTAGATGATCCTACAACAAGCAGCTATGGGATTATTTTTTAATTTTATTGATTTATTTGAGAGAGAGTGAGTGAGAGAGAGAGAGCACAGACTGGGGGAGGAACAGATGGGGAGGAACAGAGGGGGTGGGAGAGGGACAAGCAGAGTCTGCACTGACACTGAGCATGGAAGCCAAGGCGGGGCTCCATCCCAGGATCCCAAGATCATGACCTGAGCCAAAACCCAAGCCTTGGAAGCTTATCCGACTGAGCCACCCAGGTGCCCAAGACCTGTGCTTTTAAATCATTGTGTTTTACTTTCTCCTACAAAGAGCTTTTGGTGCATTTAAAAAAAAATTTTTTTGTAAGGACTGTTCTGATAAGAATTTTAAAATTTTAAATTTGAAAATGCAAAATGGTTAAGTCCGATGAATTATCAAAAAAGAAAACACATTTAGGTAGGTTATACCCAGCTCGGGAAATAACACATCGGCAGCACCCCCAAACAACACTTTGACCTCCCCAAACCAGCAATTCCTCCAAGAGAATCTAACAACATGGTTGAGGTTTGCCTGATTAAAACATATATAAATGAAATCATATATACTCTTAGCCTAACTTCTTTGGTTCAACAATGTATTCGTAAGACTGGCCTATGCTGTTCCATATTTCAGTAGCTCATTCCTTTTAATTGCTGTAGGGTATTTTGTTAAGTCAACTTTTTCGTGCCTTATTTGTAAGTAAAAGCATACATGGAGAGACCACCAGAAACTGGAGGGATGTGTCTGTTACCATCTCTGAGGGAACTGATGTTTGTTTTGTTTTGTTTTGTGTTTTGAGGTCTCTCACATTTAATATTTCATAATACTGTGAAGATAAGGTTAGGTAAATCTCCAAAAACATAACAGAAAGTAAAGCAACAGAAATAGGAGAAAAAGAAGAGAAGGAAATGAGAGGATCAGTACAGGAATTGAGCGTCTGAATTATTTGTGCGCTAGAAAAACACGCCTTTAGAAAGAGAAGGAGAAAATATCAAATATTTCCAGATCAGTTCCCAAAAGGAAAACAATGCTTTCACATTAGGGATAGATAGATGGTACTTGGCTCAAAATGTGAATTTAGGGCCATACCTAGGGATAAAATGGTGAAATTGTAGAACAAGAGGCAATGGGGTGGCCCTAAAATTTCCAGGGAGTGGGGGAAAAACTTCAACAAATGACAAGCACCAGAAATGCAGTGAACTTCTTATCAGCAACACTGAAAACCAGCGAAAATAATGCCTCTCCAACCTAAATGTCTACATCCCAACTATCACTTAAATGTGAGAGTAGAATAAACACATTTTTAGATGTTTAGAATATCACAAAATTACATGCTATGTACTTTTTCTAAAGAAACTTTCAGATGCTATGCTCTACCTAAAGGAGAAATAAAACCAAAGAGAGAAAGCTGTGGGATCCAGGAGAGAGGGGGTCAAACAAATTAGAGATGAAGAGATTGCACGCGGGGAATGGTGAAGGGAGAGGCAGATAACAGTCTGCACACACCGAATTTGTTCAAAGGCTCTGCAAGACATTTCCGAAGAGGCCACGGAACAGAACACGTCATGTTTTTGGATTTAGGTAGAGAAAATTGTACCTACCCAGGGAAATGTTGGGGTTGGAAAATTGTACGTACCCAGGAAATGTTAGTGAACAACACAATAGGCAAGGAAAATAAATTAGGAAATTATCTCTGAAATAACATTCCAAATTTAACAAAATATTTTGCAGAGAATGGATAATAATCGTAGTGAACAGCATTACCTGGTCATAATAACTTGGGGACTGACTATTCATCCAACGCAAATGACCGCATGATTGTATTTGCACAATTGGGAGGGGGCGGGAGGTACACGCTTTACGTGGTGGGGCAGAGGATATCCAGGCAGAGTCTGCAGACAATGCCTCAGACTGAAAACAAATAGCAGTGTCATCCTGCTGTCAAGAGATGTGGAGAAAACACTGCCAAGAAATCAACCAAAAGTCAGAGGTTGTCTCTGGAGAACGGGAACCTGGTTTGTGCATAGCACGGGGGACTGCTGGGTGTTTCAAGGAGCACCTGTAGACCTACCCAATTTGTGTCTTTTTGTTGTGGTCCTTTGTTTTCTCTTTAAACTGTGTGCTTGTATTTGGGAAAAAAAAAACCTTAAAAGTTAAATATGTATTCTAAAACAGCGCTACCCTTTATTTGTTCCAATCTGTAGATCTATCTGCACACAGAAACGTGATTGCAAGTCTGTATTTCTCTGATGAATTCAAGCATTCTGTCTGGCCCCTGATCACCTATTAGCTTTGCGATGAGAGATCAATGAGAGTGGAGGGTGGTATTCGCCTCTCCGCTGGCTTCCTGTTTGCCTTATTCACAGCCATGTCACCAACTCATGACAGATTAGCCGCTCCGTTGACTGGTGAAGGGACAGCACTCTGAGCTGTGAAAGGCCAGCAGTCCTGCGCCAAATTTGTGTCCTTATTTTCAGCCCACCCATTCCCATTCTGGGCCAAGGGTAGGGTTTATTCTAGAGCCAGAAAGGAAACACAAAGTACAGACACCTGCAGGGCTCAGAGGCATCGTGCTGCCATTAGCGACAACTGCATTTCTTTCTTCCTCTAAAGAACATTGAAATGTAAATGTCTGTATTTGAAAAACTGGGTTTGGTTTTAATTCTTCTTTGGCTGAAAAGAGCATAGAGTTTCTTCAAACACAAAGGGAAAAATTAAAGAACTCTGGGGGAAAATTAGAAATCACAAATGCAAGATGTGTTTACAATACCATTTCTGGCAGTTTTCATGAAAGCAGAGAATTCTCTCACTCCTGTTTTCATCTGAAAAAGTGCTTACTCTTTTTATCAAGTGACTGGGGCAGGGAGAGGAAATGCATCCATAACAGAACAAATTCAGTAAAATGAGAGTCCTTTGTAATAATTTAGGAGAAAAGTAGGAAAGGAAAAAAAATTGGTTCTCACAACCTTTTGCTGAGCTGTGAAAACAAAAAAAAATCAATGCTGGGAAATCTCAGCATCAAGTGTGAATGCTTTACGTGGTTGTTCCCGTTTTCATTTGGGAAGTAGAAATGGTTGGTCAAGAGCCACAGATTTCCCTTCAATTAAGGACGAGAACATACCTGCTGCTCTGGGGACAATAAGCCCATTGGAGACTTTAGAAGAATCAAGAAAGAAAATCTGCTATCATAGTACCATTTAGATCACTGAAACTGTTCCATTTCAACAGGAGAAAGAATATTTGCTGCAATAAAAATAATAAAATTGACTTTTAGCAAATGGTGGCCAATTGCCTTTAAAGTCAGAAGGTTACTACAATTATTGAATATATGTATTTTTTTTAATGATTTCTCTCTCTCTCTCTCTTTTTTTAAAGATTTTATTTATTTATTTGATAGACAGAGATCACAAGTAGGCAGAGAGGCAGGCAGAGAGAGAGGAGGAAGCAGGCTCCCCGCTGAGCAGAGAGCCCGATGCTGGGCTCAATCCCAGGACCCTGAGATCATGATCTGAACTGAAGGCAGAGGCTTTAACCCACTGAGACACCCAGGTGCCCCTGAATATATGTATTTGTTTATTTAAATTTAAGATTTTTAAAATTTATTTGACAGAGATCACAAGTAGGCAGACAGGCAGGCAGAGAGGGGAAGCAGGCTCCCCTCTGAGCAGATAGCCCCATGCTGGGCTTGATCCCAGGACCCTGAGATCATGACCTGAGCTGAAGGCAGAGGCTTAACCCACTGAGCCACCCAGGCACCCCAAATATACGTATTTAAATGTAACATTATGGTTTGACATTTTTATTGTTTTACTTACAAAGGGATGGAAGCACAAAAATGTGGGGGCACCTGGGTGGCTCAGTTGGTTAAGAGGAACCTCTTGATTTTGGCTCCAGTGATGATCTCAGGGTCATGTGATGGAGCCCATCCCCCCTCACTGTGGGGGGTCTGCTTTGTGCACCCCCAACACACATGCTCTCTCTTTTCTTCTCTCTCTACAGAAATCTTTTTTTTTTTTTTTTTAATGTGAAATGACACAGTCATCAAACTAATGTGCTTTGAGGCAGGACACAAGCCCAGGCATATCTGATTCTGAACTCCCAGGCCCTTCTGAAGCAGATGCCTTTGGAGGTGAGACCACAGGGAGACAGTGTATGACACAGAAGCAGACAACCCTTGCCTTTTAGGAACATGTAGATCTAGGTTAGCAAGGCTGTCCCAAAGCCACAACTGACAGAGTGATCTACATTACAATTAAAACTACAGCTCTCTATTTGCAGATCATACACGAAAGAATTGCTGGTCACTTAATTTTTTCAACTACCTAAGAATGCATATGGCGGATGCAGCTATGCGTTTAGATTTAACAAGTATTTGGCTGAGTGTCTGTCTGTATTCCCAGGACCATGCTAGGCACTTTCCTATTCATTGTTTTTATTTACATGCTCTATAAAAATAGTGTACCCGCTAATGTGTTCCACAGGGAGGAACGTTTGATATAATGCATACGATGGATTTATGGGGCGCCATGCAGGACTTTGGAATAAAAGACCTGGATTTGAATACTGGCTCAGCCTTTTATTAGTTATGAGGCCTTGGACAAGTTAATTTCTTCAAGCGGAAAGCATTAGACCATGATTGGGACTACAGAGAAGTTCATGCACAATGTTCTGTAATGTCTTGGTCAATTAGTTGTTGATGGGCACCCGGCTCATAAAATACACCCTATTTTATCAGATGGTTAATCCTATTTTTGCATTTTTTTAACCCTTTGCAAAAACTTAGTTCAAACAATAAACTTGTGGTTTATAGTCCATTTTAAAGCCTGATTGGCCCTATGTTCTTCTGATTCTTCTTTTATCCTCTCATTTTCACTTCCTTCCACCCCACCCCCACCAAAACCCTTCCAAATCCTTGCTTTTGGTTACTTGCACATCCTGCATTTTATCTCTCTTTTTAAATTTTTTAATTTATTTGACAGACGGATAGAAAGCACAAGTAGTCAGAGTAGCATGCATAGGGAGAGGGAGAAGCAGGTTCTCCACTGAGCAGGGAGCCTGATGCGGAGCTCGATCCCAGCACCCTTAGGATCACGACTTGAGCCGAAGGCAGCCGCTTAATCGACTGAGACACCCAGGCACCCCCACCACCTGCATTTTTTTTTAAAGATTTTATTTATTTATTTGACAGAGAGAGAACCCAAGTAGGCAGAGAGAGAGGAGGAAGCAGGCTCCCTGCTGAGCAGAGAGCCTGATGTGGGACTCGATCCCAGGACCCTGGGATCATGACCTGAGCCAAAGGCGGGGGCTTAACCCACTGAGCCACCCAGGTGCCCCACCACCTGCATTTTAACACCAAAAAAAGTTACTCCCCTTTGCTTGCCTACGGATATAATTTGGTTTCTTATCTCTCAAAAGAGAAAAAGTAGCTAATGGGGAACCAGATTTCCAATTATTTTTCATTTATATAGCACATGCAAACTTTGAGAAAAATAAGAAGTGATAAATAAAGGCTCAGTTAACCACAGAAACGATGTCATGAAATAACAATATTCATTTCCCACTGGAGAGGATAAACAGGAAGCTTTCTGTAAGCTCCTAATTGGGAAAGGTTGTTATCTTCCCAACAGAAAATCACTGCTTTTTCATGAAATTGTGAATCTAATGGTGTTCTATACAATGTAAAGTTATAGATTAAGGAATTGTCCAACTAATAATTGGGTTTTGGTTGGTATATGTTATAGCATTTAAAAAAAATAACTAAACATATAACCACTGAGTAATCTGCATCTATCTATGTCTTGTGTGTGTATATGTGTGGTTTCTCTCATTTAATCCTCCAAGAGCTCTTTCATTTCCTACTTTACAGATGAGGAAACCGAAGCACTAAGATGTTGCTTTGTTAAATTATATACACCTAGTGTCTCAGTTTAGCCTCCCTGGAATCACACTCTGAGATCTGTGTGCAGGGGTTTCCTTGGGCGGGGTGTGGGTTGTCTTCTCAGGAGGTACACAGCGAGGAAGGAAGAAAGCAGGACTCAGCAGAGGAAAAAGTTAACCCACAATGGTTTCAAGTGAGATTTCCATTGTTCCTCTGAGGAGATCTGGAGCTGGGATGGCCCTTCCATGATGTTCCCAATTAAGACAAAGGTGCTGAACATAGGTAAACCCATATCAGCTTGCCACTGGCTATGGGCCACCTGTGGAGAAGAAAGACTTGTGGAGGCAGAATCTGGTGACTGAGAGCATGGCCCACATACGTCTGGTAACTGCAGATGAGTGCATCAGCCAGAAGAGGGGCTCATGGAGGAATCTCTGTGTCTACTACCTGGTAAGTGTGAGAGCAAGGACTGGACTCCAAGTTCAGATACATTTTCACTGTTATAGACTAGGAAACCTCATTTTAACATCTCTGTTACTCCTTAGACAATAATAGCATGTTTCATACCATGATAATCCTGCTGCACTTCCAAACAGACCATGGGTTTATGTTGTCCCACTGTCCACTCAGCTCCAGGTGGGATCCAATCAGTGTTGAAGTGGATATAACTACCCCTTTTTTATCTTATAAGATTCCCATAAACTTTGGGGTGTTCAATTTAATAAGGTGATATACATATTCAAAATATCTTTCAGGCCCACTTTTGTTGGAGTCTGAAGGAAATATTTTGGAAAGCACATAATGAAGTGATTCTCAAGAAAAAAAAATGACCTTGGAGTCTTTAGGTTATAATTCCAAACTTCAAATTCCTCGATCTTTCTTTCTTATCTCTCACTCTGTCTACTTATTGTCCTCTTGGGGCGCCTGGGTGGCTCAGTCAGTTAAGTGTCCAACTCTTGATTTTGGCTCAGGTCATGATCTCAGGGTTGTGAGTTTCATGTTAAACATGGAGCCTGCTTAAGATTCTCTCTCTTCCTCTCCCTCTGCTCCTCCCCACCCCTGGCTTGTATATGCATGCTCTCAATCTCTCTCTCAAAAAAAAAGGGGGGGGGAGTGGGGGAGAAATCTGCTCATTGTCCTCTTTAAGCATAGGATATTGAAACAGTCAATGGATTAGAAGCAACATATGACTACCCAGTGGCCCCAGATACTTCATCCATGTTACCTTTAAAAAATACAAATTTCTCTACTCCACAACTGAGAGTGTTGATTCAGTAGCTCTGCTGGGGACCAGGAATCTATAGTTTAACTCTTTCCTTCTCTAAGTGGACCTTGGGGAGCTGGCTTAGCCTAGGTGTCAGGGCTGGGTGTCCAGAACTACTGGGCTAGCTAATCTATAAAACCCCTTATGTGACATAATATGAGCTCCTATAGAGCAGGACGACACATTTACATTTAACTTTTTTCCTCTGGTGTCTAGAATAGGGTTTGTCATAGAAATCCTATCCAGTGAGTATTTTTGAATGATAAAAAATAAACTCAAGGGACGCCTGGGTAGGTCAGTTGGTTAAGCGGCTGCCTTCAGCTCAGGTCATGATCCCAGCGTCCTGGGATCAAGTCCCAAATTGGGCTCCTTGCTTGGCAGGGAGCCTGCTTCTCCCTCTGCCTGCCACTCTGTCTGCCTGTGCTCTCTCTCTCTCTCCCTCTCTCTCTGACAAATAAATAAATTAAAAAAAATTTAAAAATAAATAAATAAACTCAATGCATCTGTTAATCTAATCAAAGTTCAGGAAGCTGCTCTGTTTGAGAAGAAAGCACCATAGGTAGGGAAACAGAAGCAAGCATCACCATCTTGAAAAACCAGTGAAATATCAGTTAAACACAAATTGATAGTATGTAATATTTCCTTTTGGACAAATTGGTATGGTATAATATTGTAATACCTACTCTGATATTAAGTGATTCTCACATTCCCAGGAAAAATCTTTAGTTTCCCATAACTTCAATTCCTCTAAAACCTATCAGTTCCTGTAGGCTTTCTAGTATTTCATTGGAATGTTTATGTTTACATTCATAGTTGAGCATTATAGGTTGATTTTCTTACAGCAAATCCTACATTTTTCCACTACACTCTGATTTAATTACATGAAATGCAACAAAACAGAAACCAGGTAATATAAACAAACTGACTCACATTGACGTTACCACATCAATTTTAAAATAAGAAATTAAATAAACTTACAAAAACAACACATAAGTTGAAAGGAGAAACAGGGTTGAGAAAAGGAGGAAATATATTTGCTAACAGGATGTGTCAAGATAGACATTATGAGGGGCACCTGGGTGGCTCAGTCAGTTAAGTGACCAAATCTTGGTTTCAACTCGGGGTCGTGAACTCAAGCTCCACATCAGACTCTGTACTCAGCGGAGACTCTGCTTAAAGATTCTCTCCCTCTGCCCCTCCCCCACTCCACAATTCTCTCTCTCACTCTCTCTCTGAAATAAATCTTTTTTTTTTTTTTAAATATATTCCTTACGATTAAGGAAGTGCTTGAATGTAGTCTTCATGCCTTTAGCACAGAGAGGGTCTAGCGTCCATTAAGAAGCTCTTAGTAGAATGACCGAAATGGAGAAACTTCTCAGGGGTAGAGGCTTTATTGTTATTGATATTATTATGTTCAGAATATCCTAGACTAAATTTTGAAAGATTTTTTCCCTTCATGTGTTTTACACAGATGATGATAAAATATGAACAACCAAGTCTTCTCACAGATTTGCACAGTAAATGAAGAACTCAAATTCATATACGTGTATATTTTAAATGTGTCTCTAGATAAAAGCTCAGGGTCACATATTTAAGTGTCACACAGGAAAGGTCCTAAAAGACCTATTGCTATCTTAGTCCGGATGTCAACTTTCTGATGCCTTAGCAAATTAAAATTAGCAAGCCAAATCCCGAGGAACAAAAAGCTAGAGGATGAACCAGCATGGGAGGGATGAATCAGAGTGTTCCTCTGTGAGCAAAACTGAAAGCCTTAAAAAATGTCGATGGTCTCATAAAAACACGATCTTTTTCCCCAGTGTATGCTGCCTGGGCTGGGGAAACAGAATGCCTCTGATCAGTATTGGATGATCATTAATTACAAACAGAAACAAGATCCTTGATGAAAATGAAGATCCGGATAAATAATTTAACATTAAAATTATGTCATCCTTAATTTACAAGAGCCTATGAACCATTCATATCTTAAAGGACCCAGCATGGCACCAGAAGCTGAGAGTTTAATTGGTCTCCTGTGCCAATTTAGTCACCCACAAAGATGACAACACAAACTATAGTTACTCGGATGACTTTGGAAATGTTTTTCACTTCTTAACACGCTCTCCTTGCGCTTTTTTTCTCCTCAGAGTTTCTAGATCATGGATAACACTTTGGTAGGAAGAGGGATTGTGTTGAAACCTGCCTTTATGCACCTTGCAAACAGTGATTTTGTATTTATTTGGAGTGGCTCCGGGTAAAGGAATGATGGAGACTAGAATATACATCTTGAATTGTTTTGCAAAACAGCTACACTTTTTACTTAAATTGTGTGCCTTTAGGTTAGTTTTAAAGATGTTCTAATGGAGTCTATGGGTATTACTTTCATGTGCCCCTATTCTTGGTCCTGATACCACATTTGATCCTTTCTGTGGCTGACCTTTCCTCTAGAGAATGAAACATCTTGTGTCTCATTTCCAAAACTTCCCTACATACCCAACCTCCACCAGAAGTGATGAGGCAAGCACAGAGTTTCAGGTGCTAAGTTAGAGCAGTGGAGCCTTACTGAGAAACACCAGGTGTGGCAAGAACAAGACTCCCAAAATGGTGAATTCAATCTGTAATCCTTACAGAACACAGATTGTATGGTTACAAAACATTTCATATGAATAAAGATGACATGCCTAATGGAATATTTATGGAGCAAAACCAAAATTTCTGAGCATAAATACTTCTATGTATCAGTTTTTTAAAAAAATATTTTATAAATGTCATATACTATATAGCAACACTGAATTTTTAAGAAACCAAATTATCTATAACCTTATTTATCAAATGCTATTTGTCTTTAACTTTTCCAAAAAATGGCTACACAGATATGAATAGGTCATGATCCCTGTCTTGAAAACCAATGATCAGGTGGAGAAAATACACATATAAACAGATAAACTGAAGGATGCAATTATTGCAGTAAGATACATAGAAGGTATTACAGAAGCTTAGAGGAGGATTACTGTACCTACCCAGGTGGAGTTTTGGGGAGATTCCTGGATAGGGAAGTAAAGGGCTTAGGTAAAGTGTTTTGTAATTATCTCATTATGGCTTTTATCACACCTTATTGAAATTACCTGTGTAAAGTCCATCTACCCCACTAAATAGAGCTTCCCTGGGGTAAAGACTGTGTCTCATTCTTCATTGTCAAGTCCCTAATAGCTCTCTGATACATTTACTCAAACAACAAAACAGAGGGAAGGAAGGAAGGAAGGAAGGAAGGAAGGAAGGAAGGAAGGAAGGAAGGAAGGAAGGAAGGAGAAGGAAAGGAAGAAGGAGTGAGGGAAGGAAGGTAAGAAGGAAGGAAGGAAGGCAGTTGAATAAGTCATAGTCAGAAGAAGGAGTAAGTGGCGAAGTTATTTTAAGGTGAGGAAGGATCATGAGTATAAGAACGGAGATAAGAAATAGCATGCTGTATAAAGGTAGATATGCCAAGGGCGTGGCAAAAGATGAAAATAGAAGTTTTAGCAGAACTTGACTTTAGATGATCATTTCAACTCTGCTGAAGGTCATGGTGGCAGAGTAGAGAGCAGCTCCAGTAAGTGCATGTGTGTTCAATTCTAGTTCTGCTGTAGTTTGAGGAAAAGCAATTAAAAATCTCTTGAGCCTCAATTTATTATAAAATGAGATAATGATGAGATAATACTATCTCCTTTGAAGTGTTGATATAAAGAATATAGAGTGATTGAGTGACATAAGGTTGGATATATACCATTGATAAAATACATAGAATTATTCCCTTCAGTTTCCCTTGCTCCTGGGAAAAATATTCCAGCTGTTTCTGTTCTCAGATGGTCTGTCTATCACAGTGTGGATCCAAGATGTATTTGTTGGGGTTATTCAGACAACCAAAAGGATATCTTGAGAGAAAGAGAGAGAGAAGGAAAGGAAGCAACTGATTCTTTATCAGGAATAGCCTCATACTGTTACCAAAGCCAAGAAGTCTCATACTCTGAAGCTGGAGAATGAGGGAAGCTGGTGTTGAAATCCAGTCTGGGTCTGAAAGCCTGAGAAGGCAGAAGGCAGGAGAAGGCTGCTTCTTCACAGGCAGAAGAAGATAAATGTATCAGCTCAAACAGAGAGTGAGTTCACCCTTCCCCCACTTATTTGTTCTGTGGGGCTCCTGTGGGGCTCCTGTGGGGCTCCTGTGAGGCTACCCGAGAGACTTGATGATACTCACCCATGTTGGGAAGTGTCATCTGCTTTACTCTATTCACCAACTCAGATGCTCATCTCTCCTGGAAATACCCTCACAGACACGTGAAGAACTAATGTTTGACCCATTATCTGGGTAGTCGAGTCACCACATAAAATCCACAATTACAGAGGAAAACAGATAGTCTAGAGTTTCACAATCCTAAGATCAAGAGTTAGGACCAACTGCGAAGGAACTCATGTAAGAGTCCAGCGGGCAGCTCTCTTGCTGCCCTTTCTTCCCACCTCCACCACATCTAGGGTAGGGTTCCTCTAATACTTTTCTCCTATTCAAAGGAAAGATACCCTCTTGTCAAAACAACAACAAAAAGAACAAAACCCCCAACCACACACACACACACACACACACACACACACGTATCTGTATCTCTCTGCCTTTTTGACATAATAATAAGATGGAGAAAAACACATTTGGAAGAAGAAAAAATCATTCAGAGCTGCTTATTGGTGAGCGGAATTAAAGCAGCTGGCCTATGATCCACTTTCTCCCTTAAGGGGGAACATTTCTGGGAATGAAAGAACTAATCTCATCGTAAACATGATATCTGATCTATATACGTTAAACTTGGGTGTGTGCAAAATGTCTAGGTGATTATTTCCAGGCATAATTGGACTTACAAGTCTGACCCAGGGGACAACAATGAAGAAAATAAGGCTGGAAGTAACCACTTGGAGTCATAGTAGATATATGGCAGGTGAAACAGTGTGATTGGATATAACTGACTTCAATTAAGGTAGGAGTAACGCACTATGGGCAGAGACTTGGTACAGGAAAGAGCAGAGAATGAGATGTTTGTGAAGGTCAAAGAAGGAAGAGAAAAGTAGATTTGGATGTTGGCACTGCACAGAATTTCAAAGAGGAGACTAGTAGTGACAGACACAACAGACTTGAAAAGGATCGAACATATTCCACATGGTTTATCAAATAGTCACTTAATGGTGATTCTTATTAAAACAATCTCAGTTGAAGGTCACCTGGCTGTCTCAGTGGGTAGAGCATGTGACTTTTGATCTCAGGGTTATACGTGCAAGCCCCATGTTGGATATAGAGATTACTTAAAAATAAAATCTTTAAAGAAAGAAAAAAAATCTCAGTGGAGTTTGGGGTCTAAAATTTATGTTTTACCATAGTTTTCAGAGGACGTGAGAAGGGAGAACATACAGAAGTTACAGATATTTGGGGAGAATCTGAAACTAGACAACAGTTAAGAACAGAGAGTTGAAGTTATGGGGGATAAATGGTATAACTGCTGATAACCAGAAGCTGCTAGGAGTGTGTGTTCAACCAACTAGCACACCTGTAGCCTCCCTGTAGGGGGTGGGTTAGAGTTGTGATGTACATGAGGCCAGTGACGATGTGGTTCTTTGCATTTTCTCTGATGTTTCCCACTGGTGACTTTGAGCATTTTTCCCTGCTTAAAGCCTTCTGTGTTGTGGGGAAGGAAATACCTCCATATTTATTTATGTATTTATAAATATATAAGTGTACACACATATAAATATATGTATATATTTTATTATATTTAATATATATTTAAATATATATATTTTATTTATGCAGAGAGAAAGTGCATAGAACACTATCAGTAATTGAGGGGAAGTAGAACCTTGCAAATTCATAGCCTACAATATTTTCCTTCAATCTTTAAAATGTTTTCCCATTACATTTACTCTACACCCATGTCAAGAAAGTAAATCTAAAGCCATGAGTATCAATAGCCTGAGGCAGAATAACAAATATTATTCCTTTGAGTAATACTTTTATTTTTCATTTTCTTTCCAATTTTATTCATTCACTGGCTTTCTTGCTCTTAGAGCAACCTCCACTTCATTCAGATCCTTGTTCTGTTTGTTGTTTTGTAATGGGATATAGTTTTAAGTGTTTATTAAAGTTTTAAAAACACACAGATTAATGTAATGTAATTGAAAATGTTGGCATTTCTGTATGAAATTAGTGAACTCCTTTTAATGATTTGTCTTCCAAAATTGCCTTGGGGGGAAAAGAAAGTATTCCTATTTTGCTTGCACTGTTATAATTTAAAATCAGCTCTGTGTTTGTGTGATCAACTTTGTAATCATCTGTCACTCCTGGCAGAAAAGAAAATTAAAGGAACCAATTTATTACAAAGAACAAAAAATGTTACTTTTCCTCCCTCCATAGAAATAATTTAATGTTCTAGAGTTGCTTTAATAGAATTTTCATATTTTTATTGCAATGACAGGCATATATTTTCAGGGAGGAACTTTATCTCTTTGCAACATCTGCAATGAAAATTCAATTTCTCAGAATAAGATGCTTTATATATTCCCTAATTCACTGTTCTGTGCTTTGTGGGTAGGACATTTTTTTTTTTAATCTTCAACTTGAATGGATGATCATCCTCTCCCCCTTTTTCTGCAGGTCACTCTCCTCCTCGGGAAGAGCTGGATATGCATCTCTTCGTGTATTAGCACCACAGGAAGGTCAGGGGCTGAGGAGAACACTGCTCCATCTCATGAATTTATGGACATATTCCCCATATGAAAATTAAGACTGCAGTTAAGGGTTTAAATAGATAGCTTCAGTAAACCTCTCTCTATTATCAAGAATAAACTGTTAATGGCTGGTAGAAAGTAAAGATTTGGACTGCTTGTATGGCTCTGGCAGTAATTAACTGCTTACTTACGTGAATATATATTCAGTGCTTGAGATAATTGGAAAGATACAGAACACTTCTCTCTGGTCTCCCTCGATAAACATCCCTCCACAGTGGCTGAAGGACGTATATAAACGTCTGTTTCTTTTAGCCACAATCCCAATGAAGAGAAATAAGTCTATGAACATAGCTTAGTGGATAGGTGAAAGAAATTCCAGCCTCAAAAAAATATTTCTCTTCACATATTTCCTGAATTTCCCAAAAGTTATTTATAGATTTTGGTATCAAAGACTATTATTATTATTATTATTATTTTAAATTTCAATGGGTCTCTAGTTTAATAGTGTCAGTTCTTGTCAAATTAAACTATTGTTTAAATAAAATTCTAATCAAAATCCTAACAAGGTTTGTTGGTTTTTTTTTCCCCACAGAATGTGTCTCCTGATCCTAAAATATATATGGATGTGTAAGTACCCTAAATGAATCAAAAATTGTTGGAAGGAAAATGATGAGAGAGAACTTTTTCTATCATAAAGAATTCATTTGAAGCAGTCGTATTTAAAATAGTGCAGCAGGGAGTGGGCATAGAGAGAGTCCAGTGGAACACAATAAAGAACCTAGAAACAGACCCACTGATAGATGGTGATTTCACATATGACAGACTAATGGGTAGAATATGGGATGTTAATAAATGATTATGACAATAAGTTTTTCATATAAAAATAATATAAAACTAGATTTCAACTTTAGGTCATACACTAAAATGTACTCCAAGGATGATTAAAATTCTAAATATAAAAAAAGAAAATCTTTAAATTTTGAAAGAAAGTGTATATCTTCTGTACTTAGTACAAAAAGGGGAAAAATCATTTTATATTAAAAGGCAACTGGCAGGGGTGCCTGGGTGGCTCAGTGGGTTGAGCAACTGAATCTTGGTTTCAACTCAGGTCAAGTTCTCAGGGTCCATCCCTGTGTTGGGCTCCTTGCTCAGCAGGGAATCTGCTTGAGGATTCTCTCCCTCTGCCCACCCCTTACTCGTGTCACTCTTTCTCAAATAAATAAATCTTGTTTTTTTAAGATTTTATATGTTTATTTGACAGAGAGATCACAAGTAGACAGAGAAGCAGGCAGAGAGAGAGGGAGAAGCAGGCTCCCCGCCAAGCAGAGAGTCCGATCCCAGGACCCTGAGATCATGACCTGAGCTGAAGGCAGAGGCTTTAACCCACTAAACCACCCAGGCACCCCATCAAATAAATAAATCTTTAAAAAAAAAAAGGCAATTGGAATTCTTGCATAAGATAATTTAACAGAGGCATATGTGCACCTGAAATTGAGATTGTACAAAGAAGCTCCTACAATGAATGAGAAAATATAAATCCTTAAATATTCTGAAAACATGTGTGAGCAATCAAGCCATAACTTTAGGAGACCTCAAAGGCCAAGAAACAGAATGATGCTCAGCCTCAGAGTAAATAGAGAAAAATCAAATGAAAACACAAGTGGTGATAATTTTATACCCTTTGTTTTCCAGCAATTGAAAAAAGTCTGCTAATAGTAAGTGGTCACAAAGATGAGGAAAACCACTAGCTGATGCCATGTTGTTTGGAAGGTAATTTTGCATAACCACCTTTGATAATAATTTTCCCAAATGTAGCAAAGATAATGGTGTGTGCGAATTGCTACTTGGTAATTCTACTTCTGGATAATTGATTAATCCATCCTGTTGTTATTAAATTTCTAAGTAGTGAATGTCTTTTTTTATTCTGGGACTACAGTGGCTAATAAGATGGATGGATTTTTCTATGTCCAAGAAACTTGCATTTTGATTGGAGAAGACAAATTTTAAAAATCAAAACAAATGAACATATTATAGAAAATTATAATAACTGCTCCAAAGAAAGATTAAAACTGAGGAAAGGAAATCAATCACAAGGGATATGCTGTTTTAACTTAGGTTGGTCCAGGATGGCTTCTCTAAGCAAATGACGCTTGAGCAGAGAGCTGGAGAGAACGATGGAGGAACAAGGTTAAAGACCTGAAGATGTGAGTGGATAGGGCATCCTGCAGTTAGGGCAGGGCAGAGAGGAGGGGAGAGAGACATAACATGATCAAGTTGGACAGAGAGATGGACTGGTCACAGACCATCTGTAGCTTCTAGGTCACAGCACATCACTCGGTTTTTAATCTCAGTGTTATAGAAAATTTATTAGAGGGTTATATCATGCAGGAAAATGTTACAATATGATCGAAGTTTTTGAAAGCTCAATCGTTTTGAGAACAGACCCAAGAATTTGGGGAGCAAAGAAGAGAGACCATATAGGCAACCAAGCCTGTATTCAACTCTATGTTGTTTAACTTAATGCTTAAAACACATCTCAACTAAAACTAGCCACATTTGTGGTCAAAGATCAAGTATTTGTGACTACAGTATTGGTTTAATGCAGCTTTAGAGAATGTGCAGCTGACCCATGAACAATCTGGGTGCCAGGGCCAGTGACAACACACACAGACAGAAGACCACATATAATTTTTGGCTCCCCCAGAACATAACTATTTAATGGTCTTCTGTTGATTGGAAGCTTTATCAAGGGCACTAAGAGTAGATTAACACATATTTTGTATGTTATATATATTTTATAGTGTATTCTTACAATAAAGTAAGCTAGAGAAAAGAGAAAGTTACAAAAATCATATGGAAGAGAAAATGCCTTTCCAGTACTGTACTGTATTTATCAAAAAACATCTGTGCATAGTGTACTTCAAACCCATGATGTTCAAGGGTTGACCATATTTTCTTTTCCAGTATATGTGGCATGCTGACAGAGCATTGATGCTGTTCAACATTTCATCAGCTCTAAGATACCACTTTTGTGTATTATGAAGAAAGACAATGATGACAGACAATTAAACTATGACACAATTCCAAGAACCATTGGGTGTACTACCCAAGAGTACTGACAGAAAACACATATCAGAAACAATAAAATCCTAGAGACATTTTATCAGTATTCTTTCCATTGTAGTTGACAGCAGTCTATTTCAAATGGTTTGACCAATAAAAGGGAAGATATTTGGTCCTGTGAACAGCGGTCCAGAGGTGTCGCTGGCTTTATCACAGTTGGAATGAGGTATTCAGAGGATGGCACTAAAGCTCTGTCTACCTTACTCTTAGATAGGCTCTCTACTTGATGAGCAAGACGATCAATGTCATCCATCTTCTGTCCTGCCAGTGTTATTGCCCTCAGTGAAGAATCTTTTTCTAATATGTGTAAGAGACAAACCCCAGAGTTATTCTGATTGGAGTTTATCATGCCCTTACTATTAGTCATTCACTGTGGCCATGATGTTGAAGTTCTCCAAGTCTGAGCGATGGGTCCCCTCCCTGTAGCTGACTGGGGAAAGGGAAGAATTAGCCCCTTCCACACAAGAAGGGACTGAACCTCTAATGAAAAGAGCATCTAAGGGAATAAAATAGCAGATAACCACTAAGAGGAAGTTACACATACAAATAAAATCTCAACAAGTATTTATTCATATTCTCTGCTCCTAGCAGTATTAAAAATGTAAAAATAAATGAATAAGATAGTAAAGAAATAAAATTCTGTATTACAAATTTCCCCAATTATTAGAGGTTAAAATGAGGGCACTTTAATATCTACTGGGTCAATGGGAAGACCAAAATTGTATATCTAGACTATTTAGTAATGATGCCTCAGATTGAAAGCCAACTTCAGTTCTTAATCCTTAGGAATATATTTGATGCATACTATTAATTTACAAACAAATATTAATTGAACAGCAACAATATGAAAGTCATTCTTTTGGTCTCTATGGAGATTGAAGAAATATGAGGCCACAACTCAAGTCCTAGGCAACTTAAAATATTACATGAGAAAAAAATTCAGATGTGTGACTATGAAAATTTAATTAGCACCTAAGTAGTTAAAGACACATATTAAGCAAAGAGAGAAAATGCAGAGAAACATGATTGCTACCTGAACAAGCAGTTTCCAGATTCAGAAGGCAAGTTGCTCCCCCTGCAAAAAGCCAGATCTCATTCTTCAGTCAGGCTTGTTGTGTCCTAACTTTGGAAATGGGTGATTTTCTGTAGAGCAAGGAGCTGCATGTTCTAACACTTCCTTCAGCCAGGGACTAGCACAACAGATGATGGTCCAAAACCGTTGGGCATCTGCACTAAAGTGTGAAGGATGAGGGAGGATGTGAAATTGATTTTTAACTATTTTTCTCCCCTCAATAGAAGTGAGCATTAGCAGAAGCCTTTAGAGTTCTCAGAATACATTTAGTCCTGAAATTGTTGAGTTGGGCAATCTGGGTACACACATTTTCATTTTCTAAGGCAGAGGTCCCGAGTCTATGCCAGCTATATTTGCGATTCCATCTTTCTATTTAAGGCCTTTTTTCCCCTTCATTCATTTTCCACTCCATCATTTTATGATTATCCATTAAATACAAATTTGTTGCTCTATTCTAGTAATCATCAGTGTAATACACAGTCTAAACAGAGAGAAAAATCTCAGTCTCTTCCTCTGCAAACTTACAGGAAGAAATATGGGAAAGCATGTCAAAAATTAAGTGCAATCAAACTAGTTATTTTTTAAAGAAGTACAGTGATTAGGCACAGCTTATTGGGGGGACATTTAGGAACTATGGAGAGAAGGCTTTTCTCACAGCTAAAGGAATTGAAGAAGGCTTTAATAGGCTGCAAATCTTGGGTACTTAAATGCTGAAGAACATCTCTAAATATATAGGTCTGAGTGTCCTAGACTCTTGGCCAGAGGGAGAACTGTCGGCGTGGTTCTGGAACATGGAAGTTCTTGGCATTTAGGTAGAGTGGGGAGTCCTTCATTGAAGCCGGGGTTCTCATCTCGTACTCACGCCGCGGCTTCATACTGTGCCTGGAACTTGTGTGTATGACAGTGAATAAGCTATGTCCATTGTGAGCTTTGTTTTCTTTTTTCTTTTCTTTCTTTCTTTTTTTTTTTTTTTTCATTTGCATGGGTCTATTTCAGGAAATGTCTTTCCAAAACCACGATTCAAACAAATTCTTCCTTTCCTTTCTGTTTGTGTAAAGGACCAGAAAGACTTGGTGCTAACCAGTTTGATGGGGCACCACGGGAGGCTGCCATCTGTTACATGGACCCAGGAAATGGTTGTGGGACTTTGCCCTCTGGAAACACTCTGCCTTGGTTTATGGCTATTTATTCTGTGAGCATCACAGAGGACTATTTCAGGCGAATTATTCCAGTGGATTGAGACTTCAAGTTATAGACTCGGCTGTTAGCATAATGGAAGAGAACAAGACAAAATGATGGTCCTTGGAAAGAAAGGCACATTCTTCTCTCTTTCTGGCAAAGGAGGGTCCTTGGCGACTTGGCCAGCTGATAGTAACAGGATCCCACCATGCCTTTCAGCACCTTGTTTCCAAAGCATACCAAGCTACCCCACATATGGCACAGAGCAACATTAATGAGTCTCTTTCCTTAAGAGAGAAATTAACTAACCCACTAATGCTTTGCGCCATACCAATGATTCCCAATATATAAACCTATTTAGTTCTTACACAAACACAGGAGATCGGAAGAAATGTTCTAAGTCAGGAGTCTTGAATATACGTTTTGCTTCACTGCATGAACTTAAGAGATTTTTAACATCTTCATGTTTAAATGCGAATATTAACCTATGGAAGTCTCTCAAGCCTGCTTCAAGAATTTTATGAGACAATACATTCTAAAATGCTTCATAAAATGTTATTTATTTTTAAAGATCCATTGGAATGCTGTGATAAATGTTATAGGTGCTACCAGTATTTATTCCTATCAATTTCCTCCCTTGTTGTGTGAGATGCTCTTTCTCTAAAGTCCTGGCAGATAGGCAGGGCCATGTAACTAGTTTTGGCCAATGACATGTGAGCAGAAGGGATACTGCCATTTTTGGGCTGAGGCAGTGAAAAGCCCTTGTAACGCTTCTCATGTTTTTCTTGCTCCTACTGCAAGAAAGAAGGCCAGGTGTTCTTGACGGTGGAGCTGTAGGACGTGGGAACTTCTCCCACCTGAAAGTCTGAGTGGCTGTGAGTATGAGTCATGTTCTAATCTAGAGTGAGCAGACATTGCCGGAGCAGGAAATATTTATGGATGGCAGTCGTAAATGGATGCATTAGGACAGGAATTCATTTTAATTCTACACATTATTTTCTTTCTCTTTCTCTCTTTTTTCTCCCGAGTTTCTATAAGACAAGTTCTGATATATTCAAAAGCAGGGAGAGTATAATAAACATGTACCCTTCACCTAGCTTCAGTAATCATTAAGTCATGGACTGTCTTTTTTTTTTTTAAGATTCTATTTATTTATTTGATAAAGATCACAAGTAGGCAGAGAGGCAGGCAGAGAGAGAGGAGGAAGCAGGCTCCCTGCTGAGCAGAGAGCCTGATGCAGGGCTCCATCCCAGGACCCGGGGATCATGACCTGAGCTGAAGACAGAGGCTTTAACCCACTGAGCCACCCAGGCGCCCAAGCCATGGACTGTCTTATTTTAACAGTACCCCCAACCTCCCCATGAATAGATTGATTTGAAGCAAATCCCTAGTAGCACCTCATTTTATCTATAATATTTCACTGCATATTCTAACAACATGTCTCTTCTAATGCATGATTAAAATACCACATGACATCTAAAATATGATAACATTTTCCTATTCCCTAAATATCATATCTAGGCAGGGTTCAAATTTCTTCTATCACCTCTCATATTTTTTATTTGTTTCTTGTTTTAATCAGATTGAAATAAAGTTCACATACTACAAGTATTTAATGTCTTTTATGTATTTTAAAAAACTTTATAGGTTTCCCTCCTTCAACTTTTTAATTTTTAAATATTTTTTGGTAATGTCTACATTTAAAATGGCAGATAATTTTTCCTTGGATAGTCTCATAATGTGAATTTTGATGATTGAATCTATGATGATTTCTTTATTATGTCCCTCCATACCCTGTATTTCTTCTACATTGGTAGTTAGGTCCAGGAACTTGATTAGATTCAGGTTAGGTTTTCTGGTCTGACCACTTCACAGCTGGTATACTGTATTTCCATCAGAATGCACACTTTGCCTTATCAACTCCTTTGCTGTGTCTACTGATGACTACGTATCAGTCAATTGCTGAAGTAGGGGTTGTAAAGTGTTAATATTATAATTTTATCACTATTCTAGTATGTATTATCTACAATTCCTCTGAAATAAAATAACCTATTTCCCATCAATACTTCGGTTATCCAGAGGTACAATTTGACAGGGAAAAACAGTTGAGATATTTGATTTTCAAAATAAAAACTAGGTTTCATAGCTCCTTGCTAGGGTGGCCAATAATGTTTTTCTCTTGTTTTGCTTTATAGATATTATGCATTTATTGATTCAAGTATATTTGGTATGTAAATTTATGTGGGCTTCGAAGATAACATACTTAAGGCAATAGCTTATTTGCTACTATTTTATTGAAGAATGATCACATTTGCAGAAAAATAGCAAATTATACACACTTTTCTCTACCTTGCTTTTATCAAAAGAGTTTATCCAAATATCCCTCACTCATATCTGCATAGTACTCCACTGTGTAACTACTATAATTTTTTCCTACTATCCCTGGTGGACATTTGGGTTACTGTAAGCTTTTTGCTATTGCAAATACAGGTCCAACAAGTAGATCTGTATATACAACTTTTCATATTTTTGGCAGTGCACCTCTGTGATGGATTTTTGCTGGTGAAATCACTGGCTCAAAGAAAGAAGTGCATATCTAATTTTGCTAGATATTGCCAAATTCTCTTCCATAGCACTCATATCCTTTGGCATTGCTATCAGCAATGTATGAGAGAAATCTGTTTCCCCACAGCTTTGCCAACAGAATATGTTGGCAATCTTAAATTTCCCCCCCAAAATACTGTCAAGAAATTCTATCTCATGTAGTTTTAACTTTCATTGTTCTTAAGGTCTTTTCCTATGTTTTAGGATCACTTGATTTCTTCGTCTTTTTTTCTTTTCTCTTAAATGTGAACCTGCTGTTCATTCATTCGTCCTTCCTTTCTAAGATTTTATTTGCTAGAGAGAGAGAGGCACAAGAGAGAGAGTGAACGAGAGCATAAGCAGGGGAAGCAAGCTCCTCGCTGGACAGGGAGCCCTATGCATGTGGGACTCAATCCCAAGACCTTATGATCATGACCTGAGCCAAAGGCAGCTGCTTGACTGAGCCACCTAGGCATCTCAGCTGTTCTTATTTCTTGCACACTTTTCTATTAGGTTGTTGAACATTTTCTTGTTTCTTTAGAAACTTTTTCTATTAGGGTTATTCATATTTTACATAGGTTGCTGGATGTTGTTATTAGAAATTCTGACCTCAATCTTATTTTTGTTATTTATTTATTTATTTTTTTTTTTTAGGAGCTGCGATGTGCTCCTAATTCTTTTTTATTATTAACTTCCAAAGTCCAGTAAAGTTAGGGCATCTGGGTGGCTCAGTCGGTTCAGCGCCTGACTCTTGATTTTGGCTCAGGTCATGATTTCAGGGTCAGGACATCCAGCTCCACAGTGGGCTCCGTCCTCGGGGGAGTCTGCTTCTCTCTCTCTCTTTCTCTCTCTCTCTCTAAAATAAATAAATCTTTAAAAAAACAAAGTCCAGGGGCACCTGGGTGGCTCAGTGGGTTAAAGCCTCTGCCTTTGGCTCCGGTCATGATCCCAGGGTCCTGGGATCGAGCCCCACATCGGGCTCTCTGCTTAGCAGGGAGCCTGTTTCCTCTTCTCTCTCTCTGCCTGCCTCTCTGCCCACTTGTGATCTCTGTCTGTCAAAACAAATAAACAAAATCTTAAAAAACAAAACAAAACAAACAAACAAACAAACAAAAAACAAAGTCCAGTAAGGTTACTTGAAAATACTAGTGCATGTTTTTAATATATAGATTCAAAAACTCCTTATTTCTGGAAAGTTTTATTAAGTTATGCTTTATAATGTTTCCTCTTCCATTGCTTTGGAATTCTTTCAGAACCCTTATTTTATATGTCTGACTTTCTTTTCAATTTCTTAAATCTCTCACTTATATCACATAATTTTAATCTTTTTCCCCTTTTGAAATTTTCATTTAAAATTTGTCTTCTTTTCTACATTGGTTTTAGCTGAGGCATTATTTTTAATATTCCTTTGATCTTATGTTCCTTGTAATCTTCCGTTTTGAAAATAATAGATTGATTCTTCTTTTAGTTCCATCAGCTGTCCTTTCAAATTCTTTAAGTTTTGAGCAGCAGGCTAAAATCTTTTTAGAGGATGGCATGGGCTTTTATTGTACCTTCATTCAACTTCCTTTTCTTTGTCCATATTTAAATCAGGTGTGTTTTATTTTATTCTCAAGAAGAAAGGTTAGACGAGGATAGCTTTCCTAGATTCATGATTGTCTTCTCTTCTCATATTGCTAACACAAATTTTTCAAAAATTAAGCCCTGCGGTTTCTGAAATCCACCCTCGCAGCTCCCCCTCCTGCTTCCATTAAGGTTTCTCTTTCTTTTGCCTCTAGTATCTCAGCCTTAATTAAGTTTCTGTTCCTAAGAATTTTCCTTTAGTTGAGGGCTCTATCTTGGAAAGCACTTGGGTCATTAGCCTCGAGGATATTCCTAAGTCACAAATATCCATGAATTGTCAGGCTTTTCTTGACACTTTCTAGCAAAATAAAGCCATCTAAATCCCTCCTCATTTCATCTGTTACTGATTGGTGCACTTGGCTTCTCACGCAGCCTGTGGACCCTTCGGAGAGTTAGTGTGTGTTAATGATTAAATTCTGTGTCGCCAGATCCCAGGGCTTTCCTTCCATTTTCTCCTGCCCAGTTGATAGTTTGGGCTGGGCTTTGCTGGTGATTGTTACTTGGTAACTCCTTCTCATATTTTAGAGTTCATGAGGATACCTGGCTGCTTGGTTTTATTATATAAACATTGCATGTATTTTGGTTTCTTTGGTTGCTTTGACTGCTTTCAGAGAGGAGACAGAACTTGCAATGGTATGCTGCCATCACCCTGGCCTGCTCCGACTTCACACTTGGATTTCTCACGTGCCTGTCTGTGGTCTATCGGGCTTTCTGTTACACAGGTGGAGGTGAGCCAATCAAAGCATGAAGGTATGAGGGAGTAGTGATATGTGAGCCTGAGGACATAAATTAAAGGCCAGAACTTGACAATCACTGAATATTCTATAAAGGGTACTGGAATTTAGCTTTGTTATACAGGAAAGCCATGACATGGTTTTATTCAGGAAGTGACATAATCATTTACATTTTAAGGAGAACACACTGGGAGCCAGTGGAAAACAGACTGGAGAGAGATGAGTCTCAGTGCAGGCTTCTGAGATTTCTAACTGCCACTCTAGAACTTCTTCATCAGTCTCCCACGACCAATAAAAGTATCACTAAAAACACAGAAAAAAATTAAGTACTGTTTTACAAAATCAAATTATGTGTGAAAATTCCAAAGATTGGTAGAAATCAAGTATGTTAATGGCCAATGATTTAATTAGGTAACTATGAAAAATACACCTATAAAAAGATTTTTCCACAACACTCATGTTTAATAATGCTATAATGGTAAAGATTGAATTAAGAATGCCAACTTCTTAATCAATTTTTAAGTAACTCTTTTCTTTCATCATCTTTTTCTCTAACTTCAGTATAAACCTCTGTGAACCCTTTCCTTTGGCTGAAATTGAGACAGCAACATACGAATAAGCAAAAGTAAAAACCATCATGCCTCTATTTGGATTAACACAAAACCACAGGTGTTTGCTGAAGGTTTGTCATATAAGACATTCTACACATAATTTGAGCATTTTATTTCTCACCAGTTTGCAAGTCAGGAAACATGTTATTCTAAACATATACTTAAACAGATTTTTTTCAGACAAAATAGGGCAACTATAATATGTATCATAGAAAATGTTCATCATCTTCAATATTAATAGCACATATTGTGTTGAATTATATTATTGATGTGAATTTTACTGCCATAGTGGATGGTCCAGTCAAATTAGACTACAAAGTACGCACTCTTTAAAGGATATTATATAATCAATGTCACTGAGAGAGAGAAATAGTCATACTGGGGCATAAACAAAAGTGAACATGGTAATTCTGGAGGAATTCATGATATAGAGTATAGACTATACCAAAAGATCTCTATCGATTAAAGAGCTGATCATGTGTCAAGAAATTATAGTTATAGTAATAATCAACTTTAATTACTTACTATGGTCTTTTCATTATACCAAGTATTGGATATAATTTTTTTTGTTTTATCCTCTCAGAAATGATAGAATACAGATTCCATTATTATTTCTCTATAATGGTGAAGAAATTGACATTTAAAAAAAATTTAAGTGATTTTCTCCAAATCTTATACAACTAGAACATGACTCTATTAGTCAAGATTTTCCAGAGAAATAAAAGCAATAAATATGTATACATACATTAAGAGGAAATGGATTTATTTGAATTGGCTTACATGGTGATGAAGGATGAAAAGTCCACTATTTGTTGTCTGAAGGGTGGAAAACCAGTCAAAGTCTGAAGGCCCAAGAATGAATATAGGAGTGGGGTTCGGGGGGAAGAGGGAATACTAATGTAATTCCTGGAGTCTGAAGGCTCATAACCAGAAGCTCTGATGTCCTAGTGCCAGAGAAGATGAATATCCAGCTCAAGAAGAGAGCATGAGGATTCACCGCTCCCCTGCCTTTGTTCTACTCAGGCCCTCAAAGAATTGGATGATGCCCACCCCTATTGGTGAGGACTGACCATCTTCATTCAGTCTACTGATTCAAACACAGATCTCTTTCAGAACACCCTCACAGACACACCCAAAACTAGATAGCTTTACCAGCTATCTGGGCTCTCTTAGTATGGTCAGGTTGACACATAAAATTGTCCATTGTAATAACTTGGTTTGTATTTGAACACAGGTTACTGGTCTCCATGCCTACCAATCTTTATTTGTTTGACAAATATATGCTTACTGGTTTCTGTATTCCAAGTCGAAATTCGTAGGACTTAACATCTCTGGAGGGATGACCCCAGTCTGAGATACTGCCATGTCTCCTTCCTCATATTTTAGGGCAGTGTTTTTGAGTGTTTGTGAATAGTGTTTAAACTCTCCGTTTTAGTGTTCAGTTGGTCTATCCTGTACCAACATTACACTTCTATTTGTAAAGGTTTCAAAGTAAAAGGTCTTGATGTTTGGAAATGGTAACTCTTTGGTTTTGTTTTTATTTTTGGACTAATGTGACTACGATTGACACTTTGCAACTCAAAGTAAACTTCAGAATCTGTTCATCAATGTACACACACAAATTCTGCTAGATTTTATTATTGCAGTTATTCTATATATCAATTTTTGAAGAATTAATATTTTACAACACCATGGGTGTACAGTCTATGAAATTTATCACATGCCAAGATATGAAAATTCCCATTGGTTGATTTTTAAAATTCTAATCCATACTGGAAAGTTCCCAAACAAATAAACTCTGGGTCTAAATGGCTAGTCTCATGTATTTTTAGAAACATTTAATGAAGTAATAATACAACTCTTAAACAAAATCCTTCAGAGGACAAAATAGAAGTAACATTTCCTAAGTTATGAGACTCAATGTCAAAATCTGACAAAGGCATTATAAGAAAAAAGAATTCACAGACTATTTTCTCTCACAAGCACAGATGTAAAAATCCTAAGCAATACAATGCAAATCATATCCAACAATTTACCAACAGAATAATATATCAAGGCAAAGTATAGTTTATTCTAGAAACACAGGTGGTTAACATTTAACAAACTAAACTAAATTAATGCAATTCAGCAATGTGATTATATGTGATTATATAATGGGTAAAAAGGAGACAAGCCATGTGATGATCTGAATAGATGCAGAAGAGGAAATTGCTAATATGTAATATTGTTAATAATAAATGTTTCTTTGTATTAACAATGAAAGGAGACTTAATTCATCATATAATTGTTATCTAGTAGAAAGAGTAAATCACATTTGGTCATGAGGTACTTAAAGCATTTTTTCCTGGGGTTCACAAATGAGACAAGATTGGAAAGAAAAAACATTAACTTTTTCTTTTTTTTTCAGATAATACACACAGAAAATCTAAAGTAATCTCAAAAAAAGAATGAGACTTAATTTTTGAATATATCATGATTGTTGGATACAAGGACAATATACAAAAAGTATTTGTGCTCCTATATGCCCACAACAAAAACCAGAAAATAATCATTTAAAATTATACCATATCAAATAGTAATTTAAACATCAAATACCTAGGAACCAACATAATAAAAGACTTGAAAATCTTTTATGCTTTTTATGAATTCTATACTTCCATACCTATAGCAATACCATAAAATATCACAGAAATTATAGGAAAACTACATGCATGCAAGTTAATGTAATTTTCATAGATTAAAATACCTGATACTCTTAAATGTCAATTATGTCCAAATTGATCTTTTTTTTTTTTTAAGATTTTATTTATTTATTTGACAGACAGGGTTCACAAGTGGGTAGAGAAGCAGGCAGAGAGAGAGGAGGAAGCAGGCTCCCTGCTGAGCAGACAGCCCGATGTGGGGCTCCATCCCAGGACCCTGGGATCATGACCTGAGCCGAAGGCAGAGGCTTTAACCCACTGAGCCACCCAGGTGCCCCTTGATCTTAAGATTAAATACAATGTCATACTTTACCTCAGCAGGCTCACTCCTATACAACAGATGTCACCTACTGCAAATACCTGTGATTCATTGTCTGGGCTATGTTTTTCCTACTTTGCATAGAAAACTTGAGATATTTTTATTCGGCAAAAGCTTCAGAAGACTAAAGAGGGGGAAGGAAAAATGAATTCCCCAACTATTTCCCTACCTCATTCAGGTCAGTTGCCTTATCCTTTGGTAACATTAGGTAATAATGAAAAGTATTGGTGGAAGGGGATCGGATCTCATCTTCACTGTATTTGTTTCCATTTCAAAAGAGAAGTTCCAAAGACTAACTGTGATCTCTTAAAGGGGGCTAACTTTCTAACCAGCTTGCTCAATAGTAGAGTGTTGATTCATCCATCTTCTAGTGCTAGCATTAGGATACCTATTTCAACATAATAGCCCAACACCAAAATGAAAATAAACCACTAATGCAACGAAAGGAAATGATTTGTATGGTGTGATATGCTTTTAATGAGAAGTAAGAGAAGGATCTTCCAGGAGGCATATTCCACATGTAACTTGTTTTTTTTTCTTTCCATACTATGACCTAGGAGAGAAAAATTACTTTTTAAAATTGGATATACAACTGAGGAATTATTGAACTCTACATCTGAAACTAATGATGTACTATACGTTGGTTAATTGAATTTTAAATAAATAAATAAATAGATAGATACACAGGTCAAAAATACTCAAGTTCACACTTGGAGTTTGAAGTAGAATTCAAGTTTAATAAAGGATAGTGATCTACATTTCTTTTCATATAAAATTGCTGTTCCTGATAGTAGGGAGAAAGCCTAGTTGTTTTATGATTCTACACATGGGAGGCCCCGCACAGTTGTTTCTTACTACAACTACATTGCCACATTCCAGAAGATACCTCAGGGTATGCAAAACCAAATAGACATAACACTGTCACTGAAGTAGGTTGGGTTGGACCACAAAAGAGTTATGGGGGCCCATTTTGTTCCTTTGGCCAAGAACAAATGAAAATTAGGTCCTTTCATCTCCTTTATCTTTTCCTTTGGCTAATAATAATCCAATGAGTATGAATCTGAAACACCTGAGAGCTTACTAAAACAAAACAAAACAAAACAAAACAAAACAAAAAAACATTTACCTCAACCTTATCCCATCAGACTCTGAGATGAGGCCAGGAATTTAAAATTTTAATAAGCACTTCAGGAAAGAATAATTGTCATGATACTTCTAATAGTAGCTAATGTTTATTGAGCATTCATTTTATATGCATCACCCAATGTGTTAGAAACCACTAAATAGGTATAATTTTTGCAATCATCAATGCTATTTTACGGCTAAACCAACTAGAGTTTCCGTAGCTATGGAGCCAACTAATATCTACCACATTCAATAAAATTCCGAGTACTCATTGAGAAACACCATCTTGGACTTGCTTAAGCCAAAGGCATCTCCTAGAGGTAAGAGATCAATTCAAGATGGTCTTCTAGAATGAGGACTATAGGAAAGCCAGGCAAAGAAAAACTGGAAGAGGCATAGAGAAGTAAATGATTAAAAATGCTGATCTCCCTTTGTTTTTCCCAGTCATTCAGTTACCTGGGATTGAGCCTTTCTTATTGGTGCCTGGGTGTTGGGTCTGATGTGATTGAGTCTCATCTGACTGGTTCAGTGATCCTTGTGCCAATTATACTGAGATACAATTTTAAAGGAATACTTTGCCATAGATGATCCTAGCCCAATATCTTCTTCACATTACAGACGGAAAAGAGTGCAGATCAAGAGCAACAATCAGTCATTCACAAAATAGCAACAGAACTCTGGCTTCCTGCCTACCCAATGCTCCTGATTTTTTCTCCAGTCCTTGAGATCTGCCCATATCTAGATCCTTGGGTCACAGTTGTGGAAGTTTTAAAAATTCTAACCCAACTCTGTGTATCTACAGAAAGAGTATAGCATTAGAAAAGATTAGTGTATAAAAAATAGAATAAATAATTCAGCAATTTTATATGCAAAAGCCCATAATTTTCCTAAGGTTAGAAATTGCTTCAGTACCTTGACTCTGCTATCAGAGAGAAAGTTTGGCTTAAAATTGCTATGATTAGGAATACCTACATATTTTTGATTTCCAAATAAGTTTCTCATTTTCATTTCAGATTTTAATTATTAGAATCAATAGCACTGCTGGGATTGTAAAAGCATTTTGCTCAGATGGTTTCTGAAAATTCTTTCCTTTAATGTTCAAATTAATGAAAGTCAAAACTGTAGTAAAACTGAACATTCACGGAGGACCCCTGGAAGAGTGTAATTAGAGCTGCCTTCAAAGAAAATCAAAGAAATTTACCTGACAGAATTGAGTTTATAATCCCTCAGACAAAATTTATTCTATTTTTACTTCTGATTCACCCAGAAAAAAAAAATACATAAGAGTGATTTTCCTCAAAGGCCCTGTTCATAATGAATGTGTCAATGTAAGTGAGGTTTGGTTTCCATATTTTTTCACTTCCTGTGACAGTCTTTGTCATTTTTTAACTCGTAGGAGACACATTTTGAGTAACACCCCTGGACACAAATATTAAGCAGAGATTTGGGACACTTACGAGTACTTATTTTAAGCTAAAATAATTCAAGTCCATTTTTTCTTTTTCTTGTCTTTACAAGTTTTCTAACTGGATACAAAGAAAGACAAGGCAATTTCAAGATATTCTCTGCCTTTTTAGTACTGTATAGGCATGTGTGCATTTTCTAACTTCACTCTACCACCATTCCTATCAGGTATCTAATTTACAATTAAGAATCTTATTAAGGGGCCCCTGGGTGGCATAGTGGGTTGGGTATGGTCTCTTGGTTTTGAGATCCAGCCTCAGGCTCAGCGCTCAGCTCTAGAGTCTGCTTAAGATTCTCTTCTCCCTCTGCCCCTCCCCCCCAAGAATACATTAAATCTTAAAAAAAAGAGAGAAATCTTATTAATCTTGATTAATCTGGGGAAATCATTAAACTTAAGCCATAAATATGGATCATTTTTATGCATACGTAAAGGCAGGAACAAAAAACATTTTTAGGCATTTATTGTATGCCATGAACTTACATAGTTATGTTTCATGTTAACTTACTCTTAATAACATGGTTACATAGAATACCTGCTGTAATGCCAAGAAACCAAAGTTCAAATATAGTACTACACCTTAGTGTTGAGAATAGATTGTGTAGTTTATAGTGTTAACAAAAAACAAAAAGAAAAAAATAAAAGTTTTAAGAATTAAAAAGGGAAGGTGATCTGTCATCATTCCCAGAAAATACTTTTTCCAAATAGCACCCCAAAGAAATCTCCAGGCAATTATGAAATTAATGAAAGGGTTGAACAATTTTTTTAGGTATGATTAGTACTAAGAAAAAGTAAGTTGCAGGTCACCTGAGTGGCTCAGTGGGTTAAAGCCTCTGCCTTCAGCTCAGGTCATGATCCCAGGGTCCTGGGATCAAGCCCCACATCAGGCTCTCTGCTCAGCGGGGAGTCTGCTTCCCCCTCTCTCTGTCTCTGCTTGCCTCTCTGCCTACTTGTGATCTCTGTCTGTCAAATAAATAAATAAAATATTAAAAAACAAGAAAAGAAAAAGTAAGTTGCATTTCTATTTACTAGCAATAGACATAAAATATATTGTTTAAAAGAGATGCTATTTTCAATAGCAATAAAAAATATCCCTTGAATGAAAAAATGATATGCAAGATCCTTAGAAAAAAAATTATAAAATTTATTTTATAACCAATGAAGATAGCCTAAATAAATGAAGAGATATATGAAGACCATGAATGGTAGCATTAACTATCATAAAAATGGTAACCCCAACAAAAAAATTATATAGAGATTAATTATAATTCCAATGAATTCAAAACAGACTTTTTTCTTATAACTGGAAATTTACAAGCCAATTTTTTCCCTTAATAGCAGAGTCAGTGTTTACTAATTCTCTAAGAAAGGAAAATAACAAGCTTCTGTACCAGAAAGCAAAACTTAAAGATATAGTATATATAAAGGTAAAATACCATAAGTTTCCATAGTAAGAGAAAACTGAAGATGATAGTAAATGGAGGGCATATAAATAAATCCATGTATGGTTTTTTTATTATGTTATGTTAGTCACCATAGAGTACATCATTAGTTTTTGATGTAGTGTTCCAAGATTCATTGTTTGCATATAACACCCAGTGCTCCATGCAATCCATGCCCTCCTTAATACCCATCACTGGGCTCACCCATCCCCCCACCCCCCTCCCCTCTGAAACTCTCGCATGTTTCCAAGAGTCCATAGTCTTTCATGGTTCCTCTCCCCCTTTGACTTCTCCCCCTTCATTTTTCCCTTCCTTCTCCTAATGTCCTCCATGCTATTCTTTACGTTCCACAAATAAGTGAAACCATATGATAATTGACTTTCTCTGTTTGACTTATTTCACTCAGCATAATTTCCTTGAGTCCCATCCAAGTTGATGCAAAAGTTGGGTATTTGATTTTTGGTAGATCTTGCATTAATATCAATGGGAACAGAATGATAATTCAAGAATAAAACAATTTGTCATATATATGGGAAAATTAAAATTAATCTTCATCTCATTCTAGTTACAAAAATAAACTTCAGTAAATTTAAGAACTTAAATGTGAAAAGCAAGACCTAGAAAAAATTAATATCAGAAAATATATTTATGATCTTAATAACAAAAATTCTTAATTAAGACTTAAAAAGAACAAATGGTAAAGGTAAAGATAACAAACTGATTGCATGAAAATAAAGAACATTTGTTTATCAGAAGCCACAAGGAGAGTGAAACTACGATACCACAAATTAAATGATATATTTTTAATATGTGAGTCCAACCAAATAACCAGAATATGTAATGAAACATTCTAAATCAATAAAAGTGATGGACTTCACTATCGAAGAAAAGGGAAAAACACATAGGATTTTCACAGATAAGACAACAGAAATATCCAGGAAATTAAAACAACAACAACAACAGCAACAAGGTATTCAACCTCTCAAGTAATTAGTGGACTGAAAACCAAAATGAGTCATCACATCACCTTTAACAGATTGAGTTATTTAAAAAAGTTAAGATGGAAGACTCCAACAAGCATTAGCAATATAAAGCAATGGGAATACTGATAAAATGAAAATTGTACTTACCTGAATCAATAATTTTGAAATAATCAAGAATTAAATGGAAAACTGGTCAGTTCCCACCTAGGACCCTTGAAAATGTATTCTAGAGTATATAATCTAAAGAAATCTTGTATATGTACCTCTGGAGACATGTGCTAGGTTCAAAGCAGCATCATCAACAACATAAACAATAACAACAATAACAAAATCAATTATCAAAACGCAGATAAATTAATCCCTTCATAATCAAACAATAGAATAGTTTATAGCAATGGAAATGAAGTATAATTATAAATACATAACATATATAACTTAATATAAAAATACTATTTCAAACTAATTATAAATTCTATATTCTGAAACTAGTTTCATAAAACTACATAGATACACAATGCAAAATATCTGGGAGAAAATTCACTTATTTTTTATATTTACAGTGATTTTATTTAAATGAAGGTCAAAACATGTAAAGTTAAAATATTGCATAGGAATGTATAAATTTATGATCAAACCCTTAGGAAACCAATAAAATACTGAAAAATGGAATTTTTTTTCTGAGTTGGACAAGGGGTCTACATTTACTGAGAAGCTCACTATAGTATTCAGTTATTGGTCATTTTTCATTTTTAAAGCTGTTTCGGGTGTATATAGGTGTTCATTTTATTATTATTAGTAATTAAACTATACATAAATATTTTATATATTATCTGTGTGCATATTATATTCCATAAGAAAAGGGAATATAAAAAGAAAGACCTTTTATTTTATTAATTTTTTTTAGAGAGAGAGCAGGATAGGGGTGGAAGGGAGGCACAGAGGGAGAAGAGAGAGAGAATTTTAAGCAGGCTCCATGCCCAGTGCAGAGCCCAACTAGGGGCTTGATTTCACTCCCCTGAGATCATGACCTGAGCTGAATCAAGGGTCAGATGCTTAACCAACTGAGCCATCCAGGCATCCCAATAAGGAAAGACCTTTTGATAAGTAACCTAGAAATGAAGCTTTTGTAGAAAAAAAAAAATCATATGCATAAAAGGCTTATAGTATGATTCCATTTACACATAGAGAGAAATGGGTTAACACTAATATGTAAAGAAAATCCAAAGAACTATTAAAAAACATTCAGTGCAGGGGTTTTCTCTGGGGGAGAGAGAAAATGATGATCCAGGAGTCTCTTTCTTAGGTTAGATAATCATTTCCTGTTATCATTTGTCCTTATTCTATAAACTCGATATGCATATTATATATACTCTAATGTATGCAGTTCACAACATAAGTTTTAAAATAAAATCATAGGAAAGAAGCAAGGACAGCCCAGGTTTTTCTACCCCACAAATAGTAATATGTCAATGTAGGTGGCTCAAGATACCCAAGCAATAATAAGCAGTTTTCCAAAATAAATGCAGGTGTAACACCTCTTCCCTTTCATACTTCAATGATTTCACTATGTTACTGATTTATATTTGAAATTTAATAACCTTGGAAAGGTCTGTGCACTTGAAATACTGCTGGACATTATATCTAATAGTAATGCATCCACATTAGTTGTTCCAGTGCAGTTTAAGGTGATAAATTGGAGGTTAACTTTTAGTATCCATAGGTTGTCTACTCTTTATCCTTATTCTATCACTCTCCCAGGCTAAAGCTGGATCATACCCTTTGTAAGAGGAAGTAAAACTTCTTGGATTTATTCCAAAGATGTGGTTTGAACAACAAAATGGCTGTGCTACTACAAAGAGAGAGTATTTATAACACTAAACAAAGCTTATGAAAAATGATATCAAATTAATTCCTGAGGAAATGAAACAATATCTCCAAATTCCATGTGTCCAACTGCCTAACCGGCCTTTTCCTGTTGGGCATTTTCTTCATCTTTAAGTCATCTGACACTTCTAATTGCTTATTTACTGTTTGGTGATGACTTTGGATGTATACTTCCTACCTCTAGCTTCCTTCCCATCCAATTCATCCAGGAATTTGCTATACTGCATTAACTTGCCTAGAACCTGAAGTAGCAGATGGGCTACTGATCACTGTGGGATGAATGTACCCTTTGCTTCTGAACTCAAAAAGCAAATTATCTACATTTGCCTCAAGGCATTAAGAGTACTCTATCTTATACTGCACCTCTGCTTCCCACCTGAATGTCACTGAAGATTTACTGGATTCTGATTTCATGTTTATCAAATAATTTCCTGATTTAGAATATATGCTACACAGTGGGAGGTCTTAACCTAGAGTCCATGGATGAACTTCAGTTCACTCTTAAATGCTCTGCAATTCTGTGCGAATGTTCATTTGATTTTGGTAAAGGAAGGTCAACATGTTTTATTAAATTCCCAAACAGATTCATGACACCATAAAGGGCAAACATCCTTGCCCTACAGAGAGAGACCGTGTTGACAGGAGTACATCGACAGCAGCTACTTTCTCTTCCTTACCTTTCCCATCTAAAGCTAGATCATCTACATCTCACTTGTAATTTTCCTTCTTCTCTTAGTCTCTTTCTTACATTGGTCTTTTCATTCAGTTTGGACTTAACGTTCATCACCTTACAATCTACATCAGAGCCTTCTTTACCTTTTTTGCTACAACTCTGTAGTGGTAGCTGCCTCAAATGCTAAAGGCTCCCACAATGTGCACCCCCCTTCTCTGGGAGTTATGTGCCCATATCATCTATCTTAAAGGTCAGCATTACACTCATACTTCCTTTGAAAGATGAAAATGCATTGTGTAAGATCAGGGCATTTGGGTGAGATGTTAATGTATCTCAGTCTGGGTCAAGCCCTCCTCAAAAGGAAGAGCCTACAGACTTTGGACTCTGCATTTTTTAAGTAATTGTTGAATATCTAATCTATAGGAGGCAAATCCATATGTTGTCTCATTTAATTCTCACCAAAGAAGCAAGAGTCACTTCCCATGGATGAAGACTGAGAGGTAAGTCTCATAGGAGATCCCCAGGTACAGAGAAACTTCCGTGGATCTATTTCAGCTTTTTATTTATTAAAGGCAGGAGACTGCATGAGGAAACCAATAGCATTATTATATTAAGTCCCCCAAACAGCCTTAAAACTGGAATTGTTGGTATTACAAATGAGGAATGAGATGAGCTAAGAGAGTAAATAACTTGATTAAGCCTCAAGAGGCAATGGTGGCGTGGGAATTCAACCCAAGCTCATTGTAATTCTAAAACTTGTGCTCATTCTCCTACAAATGAAATTCTGTCTGGTGACTATTCAATTAATGTTCTTTCCATTACTTATAGTAGTTTGCCTCACATTTAAACATCCCCCTTTACACTTTAAGGTTTTGCAGCTTTATGTATAGAAACTGAAGTTAATGTACAGTCTAAAATTACAGAACTGATAATAGATACAAAATAGCCTGATTTTCAATCCAATACTCTTTCCATAATATAGCAACACTTTCTACCTAATGAGCAACTATCTTGAAATAAAATACGCTTTGAAGAGTATGTCTATAATGCAGTCTGTGCAGTTTTTCTTAAGTAAAAACAATTGATATGGTCTTTTTTTTTTTTTTTTTAGAGCACCTCTCAGGAAACTGTATTCCATACTATTTCACATCTGGCTCTTCTCTTCACAGATGTTTCTAGTAGTGAAAATAGCTGAAGAGAAAGAAGAGTAAGAATTCAGCAAGAATTTGAGGTTGGAAATAGGCTCTGTAACTTATATTTAGTCTATAGTTTTCTATTTAACAGGAGACATGCTAGAAGATTGTTACCAAGGATTTTCCAAATGTTCAGAACAGTAGTTTTCTGAAATTATAATCATACACATGCAGAATCACAGGAGTGGATTTCAAGAAGTAGCAGCCATAAAATTTACAAGCTCATGGAAAGGGTAGTGATTTCATTAACCCTTCACTCATGAGAGGTTCCTATTGATGCCATAACAAATTACTGCACATTTGGTGGCTTAAAACAGCATACATTTATTATGTTACAGTTTGTACATCAGAAGACCCGTGCAGGTCTGATGGGTCTAAGGTCTTGTTGGGGTGGCATTCTCTTGTGGAACTCTAGGGGAGAATATCTATCTTTGCTTTTTCTGTCTTCTGGAGCCCATCCATATTCCTTGGATCATAGTTATGTTCTTCCATTTTTCAAGAAAGCAACAACTAACTGAATTAATCTCACATCATATCTCTATGATCTCTAAGACATCTTCTGCCTCTACTACTTTTAAGGAACTTGTGATTACATGTGGATAATTCAGAATAATTTCCCTATGTTAAGGTCAGGCAATTGTGAATTTTAATTCTATCTGAACCCTTAATTCCTTTTGCCATAGAACACAACTTATTTAGTTTCCAGAAATAAGGACATAGACATCTTTGGGGGGGGCTGTTAGTCTGCCTACCACAGGTACCAAGCAGATATGATACACATATCATAGAAATGTTCTCAAGTCAGTCAAGTCAAGTCAATCCAGTCCATCAGAAATACCTGCTGAGTGCCATCTGTGGACAGTTGTACTGAGGAGAGTGAGTTCTGAGCTCTTGTAAAATGAGTAAGGGTTAACTTTTTAGGCATAAAGTTATGATTTTATCATTTATGATCATATCATAAAGATATGATCAACATCAGGTTCTTTCTCCATTCAATGTTCTTCCCAAACCATGCTAAATCAATAACCTATTCTCATCAATATCTCTGTTTCCTGAAGAAGCCATATCATTTCTAAATTATAACTTCAAAGTATTTTTCACTCATGGAATACCTTATGACAACTGTCTTTACCTCACTCAACAACACCTTTTGAATATCTACCATGTGTCAGACACATAATGAAAATAAAGATTCTACTCTCTATGTAGCTTATGTTCTTTAGGGATTGTAGGAGAGACAGACAAAACATTAAATATAACAATATGGTATATTAGAAGGCAATAAACACTTAAGGCAGGATATATATTTTAAAAATAGACCATGCTATGGCAGATTTGGGATGTGAGGCAGGCTGTTGAAATTTTAAATAGAAGGCCATATAGCCTTTTCAAGAAGGTGATGTTTGAGTAGAAAC
The DNA here is from genome assembly GCA_004024625.1 of Mellivora capensis. Taxonomy (NCBI): domain Eukaryota; kingdom Metazoa; phylum Chordata; class Mammalia; order Carnivora; family Mustelidae; genus Mellivora; species Mellivora capensis. The sequence goes on from PISX010010263.1 coordinate 39,988, forward strand.
TTGGCATTGAGGAAATTGTCCATGTAAACAGATGGGAGGAGAGACTTTTGTGAAAATAATACAGAAAAAGACATCTGAAAATAAAAATGACCTCTGAGAATCACTTGACCAGCTGTTGATTGAGGTCCCAGATTTACATTCAAATCATTAGGACATCTGTGACTGCTGAAGAAACTGCGGTCTGAGAGTTGGAAGAGATACCGGGCTCAACTCAGTGGAGAAAGGGGATTCAGAGGTCTCAGGAACCAGGAGCAGACCAATGAGACCAGAGAGCAGGACACGGGGAGCCGGAGTTACTGACCCAAAGGAAGATCATGGAGACAGCCAACAGAGGCAACAAGACTGGCCTGGTCATGTCCCAGTTATAGCTGGGCATCTGGACAGTGTGCCAGGAATATCAGGAAGAATCCAGACATCCTGAAACTCCACCTCCTCTTTTGCACTGCATTTTAATGAACATCTACATCTACTATGACCCTAGGATCTCCCCAACTCTCATCCGCATCTTATTAGATCTGCTTCAAATCTTAAACTTCCAAACCTGAAGTGATTTTTTGGAAATTTAATTCTCTTAACACCGCTCCCCATCTTAGAAAACCTCAGGGGTCCCAAACTGCTCTCCACATTTAGCATAAACTCCTTAACATTGCATTTAGCAGCTGCCATGATCTAGCACCAATCAACAACCTCCACATTATCTCCACTAACATTTCTATACACTTCACTCTCTAGTTATTCCACGTTACAGGTTTCCAAGCTAAGCCACACTTTTCACCTACCCATGGCTCTGCTCCTCTCATTTTTCCCATCTATCAAAGCATTTCTCTATTTTGAAGTCCATCTAAAATGTGATTTCTTCTGGGATATCACTTTTCATACCTTGGACAAAATTATCTCCAACCTCAGGATGTTTTTATCTCTATTATGACCACACTTTGTCATTATAAGTACCCTCACAGCAGGATCCATTTTTTCCTGATTTTTTTTATCTTTCCAACAACTAGCACAGATTTTAGAGAGTAAGCAATATGAATTTTCTTTAAATATTCAAAGAATAAATGCTAAGTAGCAGAATATTTCCTTCATTCTAAATCTGAAACTGAGATTAATTAAGAAAATGAAAAAATTATTTTAATGCCTATGATTTGACAAATCACTCAATTTTAAATTGTTTTAATATAAATTAATTTACATATACTTTCAAAAAAATGGTAAACTATTATTAAATGTTTAATGAACTTCACATATTTGTAAATTCTTGTTTAAATAATCTGATATTTGCTTATGTGCTGCTATTTTATAAAAATTCTTAATTGCCAGGATTGTTTTAAGTATATTAATATCTTTCATGTCTTGAGATCTTATTTCTGTTATAAATTAAAGAATAAGTAGAAACTTAAAACCATATCTGATTTGCAAATTTCATTTCCTTTGAATCTATAGCCACAAGTAGAATTGCTTGAACATGGTAACTCTATTTTTAATTTTTTGAGGAACCACCATACCATTTTCCACAATGACTGCACCAATTTACATTCTCATCAATAGTGTCCACACAATAGCCAAGATATGGACACAACCTAAGTGTCTGTCAACAGATAAATGAATAAAGAAAATACAGTTTTATGGAGGGCATTATGGAGGGCACGCATTGCATGGAGCACTGGGTGTGGTGCAAAAACTATGAATTCTGTTACGCTGAAAAGAAATTTAAAAAAAAGAAAATACAGTTTATACAAATGAGCCTTTTTTTTTTTTTTAACTTCTTTTTTTTTATTAACATATAATGTATTATTAGCCCCAGGGATACAGGTCTGTGAATCGCCAGGGTTACACACTTCACAGCACTCAGCATAGCATGTATCTTCCCCAATGTCCATAACCCAACCGCCCTCTCCCTAACAAATGAGCCTTTAAAAAAAAAAAGGAAATTCTGCCATTTGCAACATGGTTAAAACTAGAAAGCAATACGCTAGGCAAAATAAGCCAGAAATGGAAAGAAAAATACTGCATGACCTCACTTATATGTGGAATCTAAAATAGTCAAACTCATAGAAGCAGAGTACAAGGGTGGTTGCAGGGATGGGAGAGTGGGAAATGAGGAAATGTTGGTCAAAGGGCACTAAGTTTTGGTTAAGCAAGATGAGTGGGTTCTGGACTTTCAATGAACAGAGTGGTAATGATGGTTAATATTTTTTTATATACTTGAAATTTTCAAGAGGACAGACCTTCATTCGAATCTACACACACACACACACACACACACACACACAGAAATGGTACCTGTGCAGATGAGGATAAATTCTTTAGCTTGACTATGGTGATCTTTTCACAGTATTTGCATATGTCAAAACATCAGGTTGTACACCTTCAACATTTATTACTTTTATATCAAAGGTATCCCAAAAAGGTTGTTAGAAAATACATATGATAAAATAACAGCTCTGTTTTCTTTCTTTTTTTTTTTTGAATCAAAGAAAGATGATGAATGGTTACTATTCATTCCTCAATATTCATCATCAGCAATCCTCTAATTTCTATGTAGATTTGGCATTATTAATCTATTTCAAAGACTCAGAAATTGAAGCTCAACAAATTAAAGTAATGTCTAACTTCACACAGCTTCTAAGAAACAAAATCAGCTTCTGGTCAGTAGACTGATGGTTTCTTCTCATGTCTTATCATCACAGAAGTTCCACATTAGAAAGGCACTGCAATGTCTTCGTGTTCAGGATTTTCTATATCTCCTATCCTGGATGAATTTCCCATGGTCACTGCTAACTGTTTATAAGAACCTTCATGGACAGAACTTGAATCCAGGGCTAGTAAAAGTTCATGTGAATGAATACTGATCGTGAAATGGGTCAGTTATTAATTTGTTCTAGATTATCTGTGCAATTGTTTGAAACTCCAAGGATGGTTATCTTTAATTATTTATTTGCAGTGAAATCTATTAGAATACAACAGAATTCCCATGAAGCATTGTTCACTTAGTAGTTTTATTTTGGATTAAAAATTTTAAAGATTTTGTTTGTTTGTTTATTTCATTGATAAAGTAAGCACAGAAGATAGAACTAGTAAGTACTTTAAAGACTATGTATTCCAGGTCTCTGTTTACAGGTAAGGGCTCAAGTGGAGAAATGACCTGCCCAAGGTCAATGATCTCAATCATTGCCAGAATGGGCCCAGCACCAGTTGCCTTCTGCCTTGATGATTCAGGGCTCATTTTCCCCCAGGCAGTCCTGCCAGCAACCAGTGATTTATCTAACTATTTTAATCCCTAGCAGTGATAGTTAATTCCCTTAATCACTTAAGTAAGTGTGTTGCAAATTCATGCTGTTTACAAATCTTCTGCAAGCAGGGATTCTCAAACAAGTTCTCTGCCTGCATCCAGTTTTAGGGATTTGTGTTTCCTGCCTCTTCCTCTAAAGACAGAATAAGAAATTAGTTTGAACTTTGAGTTATTTATAGTCAGTAACTTCACTCTTCTACACAATAATTACCAAGCCTGTGTTTCCCTTGGTACCTTCTTTACTATGACATATTTGCAAAATATATGTTTTTCCTCCCTCTTTTGTTTTACTTAGAAATATTAATTAGCTGTGCTTCCATTTTGTGACTTTTAAAGTTTTCTCCCTAAAAATTATTTATTTAGCACTGATCACTAATGTGTCATTTCTCAGTTTAATTTGTTACTTCCGTATTCTTCGCATGATGTAACAGTAGAGCATGGGCTCTGCAGGCAAAATCCCTGAGTTTTTTTCCTGAATTCAGGAGGTGCTAGCTAACTATGAGACTGTAATGAGTTAGCTGGTTTCTCCGTTTCCTTTCTCTCACAGTTGAAATGAGTAGAGTGCCTACCTTAAGGAGTTCTGTAAGGTATTAAAGAGAAAACCACATATAGTGATATATACAATGCCTAGTATTCTGTAAGAATTTAATAATTTCATGATTATTATATTAAAATAATTAAACTTGATGACTTAGGTTTTTCCAAAATTACCACTACTATTGCAGTTTTTAAGGAAAAAAAATTTTTAATCATCTGTGCAGGAATAATAATTGGATGGCAGTTTTGGTTATCACTGGGAGAAATTAAGAAAGTATTTTTAAATGTAAAGGAAATGGGTAAATTTCAGCCTGCAGTCTTATAGTAATTAGTATAGTATAGTATTTGTCCAATTAGTATAGTATTTGTCCATCCACCATAAAAACTACAATATTGGGCAAAATACATGAGGCAATGGAACACTGAGGTCCACCTTTGCCCAAGCTATCTGACTGGGGACACTTCACCTAATGTGACACAGAAAAGTAAAACCCAAGGTTGGAATTATAGAAAGACTGAAGTCAGGAAAATTGGAGCTCCAGCCTGGGATTGATTGGTAAATGGCATGAGAAAGTAGAGACCTGTACCGAGAGGCCTTGACCCAAGAAGTATAGAGGGAAGAGCAAGGCTTCAAAGTCAGTCCAGCCTAGTTTTTTTGTTTTTTTTTTTTAAGATTTTATTTATTTATTTGACACAGAGAGAGATCACAAGTAGGCAGAGAGGCAGGCTGAGAGAGAGGGAAGCAGACTCCCCACCAAGCAGAGAGAGCCCGATGCGGGACTCGATCCAAGGACCCTGAGATCATGATCTGAGCTGAAGGCAGAGGCTTAACCCCTGAGCCACCCAGGTGCCCCTCTATCCTAGTTCTTTGGCCAAACGCTAATAATGCATGTACTGTTTGAGGCTCCAAAGTCCATCAGAGAGTGCCAGTTGTGAGGGTAAGAGATGAACATAAATATTGAAGACATGGAATGCTGTGAGATATTAGATTTTCTGTCCAGGCAGGGAAGGGGACCATTTCAGCAACCTCAGGCATTAAGTTGCAATGTTAAGAAGGTCATGAGTTAAGAGTAAGGGTCATTCTCTATCATTAGAGACATGCCTTAGACTAAGGAGAAATGAAACAGACTCACCCTAGCAAAAGATAAAATCAAACTGGTAGGACACAAAGTAAATGTCAGTAATTCAACTGCCTATGAGAACAAAGTTCAACACCCATTTCACGTCGACACTACAATCCAGTCTTTCTATCATGTCCAGGAAAATCAAGAAAAAGGCAGCACTAAAAACAGTTCCTGAGGTGAATCAGATTTGGAGCCAGCAGACAAAGGCTTTAACAAAACTATTATGAATAGCTTCAAGGACAAAGGGAAAAGATGGGCCAAAATGAGGGAGGAGATAGAGAAACCATGAGAGAAATGGAAACTATAAGGACAGAATGGAAATTCTAGAAATAAAAATAGACTATCTGAAATTTTTAAAAATCATTAAATGAGCTTAAGAGAAGACTATAAATGGGGAAAAAAAGTTCTCTATTTAAACACAAATCAGGGGCGCCTGGGTGGTTCAGTGGGTTAAGCCTCTGCCTTTGGCTCAGGTCATAGTCCCAGCGTCCTGGGATCGAGCCCTGCATCGGGCTCTCTGCTCAGCAAGGAGTCTGCTTCCCCCCCCCTCTCTGCCTGCTTCTCTTCCTACTTGTAATCTCTGTCTGTCAAATAAGTACATAAAATCTTTAAAAAAATAAACACAAATCAACAGAAATTGTCTTATTTGAAGCACACAAAGAAAAATGGGTGAAAAAATAAGCAGAATGATGTGATGGACAACACTAAGCTGTCTAATGTGTATTTCATTGTTATACCAAGAGGATAAGAAAGAAAAATAATTTAGAAAAAATATTTGAAAAAATAATTATAAAATTTATTCAATATATAGTAGATGTAACTATTCATTTTAATTACTGTTGGGCTGGGCATTGGCAATAGTAGAGGAGGGGAAGGAGCATATGTTGGCAGAACCGCTAGTCCATGCAGTCCGTCAGACTAGATGCAAGAGAAAGTGGAAGGCTTTGTAGACCTCACGTGACAGATGCAGAACGTGGGAAGCAGTGATAGAGCAGACCTCCTTCAGACTTCTTTGAACCAACAGTGAGTGGCCCTGCTTCCAGGCTTTCGGGCCCTTCACATTTCAAAAGAAATATATGGGTATAGACTACAGGGTTTGGAGAGGGAGTAGATTTCAGAACTATTACTCCCAGGCCCTGATGTAGAAATTTTAGAAAGGTACCAAACTATAGAAAAGGTGCTTTTTAAGAAAGTAGTTGGGTAGTGGGGTGCCTGAGTGGCTCAGTTGGTTGAGTGCCCGACTCTTGGCTTCAGCTCGGGCTATGATCTCAGGGTCCCTGGATCGAGTCCTGCATCGGCTCAAGGTGTGGGGTGTGCTTGAAATTCTCTCCCCTCTGTCTCCTTCCCCCCTGTGCTTCCCCCTACTGGAAGGTGTCCTCTCTCTCTCAAATAAAGAAATGAATGAATAAATAAATAATTTTTAAGTAGTTGGATAGAAGGGAAAACAAATAAAATTAATTCATTTTTTATTCCTCATGCAAACTCAGCTTTTGTTATGGAGATTAACCCTGAATTAACAGGAGAAAGACTGGAGAGTGTGCTTGCGTCACCGAGCTGTACCAGAACAGTACCTCACATAAAATATTAAGAGCCACAGAATGTAGAACTCTGCATATCCTCATCTTCTTTAAAAAAAAAAAAAAAATAGAAACTCCATTATTTTTTTTTTTTTTTGAAACTCCATTATTTTTAATATGAGGCTCTCACCTTTTCAAAGTCTACAAAAGAGTAAATGGACAACCAGTGCCTTTCTGCCTGTATGGAAGGGTTTTCTCTATTTTTAGATTTGGCAGTAATTTCTGACAGTAGCAGTTGTAGAGCTGATGAAAAGTTCCCTTCCAGCTCTTGTCATAGTCCCCAACTGCGACAATACTACATATTGACTAGGGTCTCTGATCTTATTACAGCATTCTCCCCTGTGCTCCCAAGAAGAATGGATGCTGACATTTAAGGTTCTGTTTTTCTAATTTACATTATCCCTTGATAGTAAAAAGACATGGCAGTGCTGAGGTTTGGGTGATAAACCAAAATGACTTTTTATTAGTCTCATTATAGAATGTGATATAATAATGTATGGTTATCAGGCTTCATCAGATATGAATACCTAACACCTTCAATACCTAATTGATATAAGAACAATCATCATCATTCTGGGTGCTACCCTCCGGTCAAAGTAGGTTTTATCCTACCTTACTATTGAACTGTTCTCCCTCCAGAGTAACCACTGCTATAAGTGTCCTTTGCACCCCCTTCCCACCCCTGCAAACCCTACTAAAGAACGTATGCATGTGGATGCATGGTTGGCTAGGAGAAAGGAGAAGGAACAGTAAAATGTGATGATTTTTTAACCTAAATGACTGTGAACTCTTAAGTGTCCTAAGGATTTTTATAAACCTCAATTGTTAATATTTATTAAACCAATATATAGAGTCAAAACACACACATAAATCTACCCCTTCAAGTGACTCTGAAAATGAGTAATGACTGACAGAATTCAAACTTGTCTTTCATTTCCCATTTAAAAATAGTTTCCCCAAAATATCACACTAGATTTTGAATTTTAATAAACTTACCCAAAGTCTTTAATTACAAAAATACTCTGAATATAGATTATGCCTTCCAGGCAATTAAAAATCTCTGCATATCTATCTTAGAGGCAACACTTAAACTTGATCTTTTGTTAAAACAAGATAGTGGTACATCCCTGTTTCAAAGAGCCGCCTCTACATACATTTTGTTGATGATCAAATTTTTTAATGAAATGTCTAATGTTTTATGTTCAGAATCACTTTCTGTTACTCCCACCTTCCTTCTTTTCATCCTACCATATTCTTCTATTTAAACAAAACCCATATACTGAGATTACTCTGTGTCTCACAAAGATAACCTTGGGTACAAAGAGTGAAGGATCAGAGATCAGAGTCATTCTTGTCAGAGACCTGCTTGGGGGCTGTAGAGGGAATGTGTTGTGCTAAGATATTTACACTGTGAACATATCATTTTATTTAAAAATACACAAAATAGGCTCTATCCTTAGACTTCTACTCTCCAATAGTATAATTTTTAACATATTGGAGCCTTAGGATCTTTTGTCAAAGAGAAAGACTCCCTGAGATTCTTGGCTTGTTTAGTGAGTAGAGAATATGACTCTTGATCTTGGAGTCATGGGTTCAAGCTCCATTCTGGGTGTAGAGCTTATGTTAATAAAAAAAGAAGGAAAAAAAAAAGAATGATGCCTAATCCACAGAATCTTATGATAATCATGTAGCTTGTTTAGAAAAGCTTAACAACTATTTAATTTATTTATTTTTAAATTTTATTTATTTATTTATTTATTTGAAAGAGAAAGGGCACAAGCAGGGGGAACAGCAGGGAGAGGGAGAAACAGGCTCCCCCTTGAGCAGGGAGCCTGGCACAGGGGCTCAATCCTAGTATCTTGGGATCGTGACCTGAGCTGAAAGCAGACACTTTACCCACTGAGCCACCCATGCACCACTCTAAATAACTATTTTAAAGATTATTATTTTATATCTTCCAAGTGTTAAATGACTACTCTAAGACAATTTGGAAAACATCTTCCAAAGTCCAAACTTTGACACCAGGATACTACACAACCAGGACAGCACACAAGGATCTGGTTTCAAATAGGTGAATCCACGTGGTGGTGCATATATTCATACATAATTCTCAATACTGTAGTAAGTTCTTTGGTCAGGACATGGATATTAATGCCAGTTTGTAATCACTGAACTTCATTGGGCATTATCTGTCAGGCAACAGAAACAACCAAATTATTCAGTTATTTAGCCTCACCTCGAGGTAGAAACACATCCTTAATATTGTTCAGTTTCCTAGACTGAGAAATAATAACTAAAGTTCTGTGTTTTGCAGAGTATTAGTCCTCATTATCACATTTCTACTAAATTTAGTGGAAAGCTTCACCAGCATTATTTAGGTCACGTGTCCAATGCTCAAGCAGATCTTGGCATCAGGAGACCCCTTAATCTAGATCCAGTGTTTCCCGTAACACAACATGTTGCTGACTTATATAAAACCAATGTAAATCCCAATAATCACCCAGCAAACTAGGGACTCAGAGGAGCGAGTGATGCTAGTCATCATAGGGCCTTAGCTAAGGGAAAGAAGAACTTACATTTATTGATCACATTATGCATATATTATTATTTTGTTCACCCCTCGCAACTACCCCTAATAAGGGTAGTGATATTATTTCCTTATTAGGGAACTGAATCTGGAAAACATTTAGGTAAATTGCCTAAGATTCCAGAAGACTCTAGTAAAGGCTGAAACTTTTAGGTTAGGGTGATTACCAAACCTGTTACTTCCATTTCATATTATCTCTTCTTTCAACCCAGATCGTCAAAAATAATAAAAGAAGATGAATATATTAATATTTATGCATATTTCACTTACTTTAATTCCTCTCCAGAGGTATTGCTTAAGTCCTAACTTTTCCAAGCTAAAATGTATTCATTTTAAGAAAGTTATCTTTCATAAAATAAACTGTGATGTCTAACAGACCTTATCATTCTGTATCTGTAAATCCTTATCTATCTATCTATATATAAAAGTCTAGGGGCGCCTGGGTGGCTCAGTGGGTTAAAGCCTCTGCCTTCAGCTCAGGTCATGACCCCGGGGTCCTGGGATCGAGTCCCTCATCAGTCTCACTGCTCAGCGGGGAGCCTGCTTCCTCCTCTCTCTCTGCCTGCCTCTCTGCCTACTTGTGATCTCTCTGTCAAATAAATGAATAAAAGTCTTTAAAAAAAAGTCTAAACTGGAAGTCTGAAGAACTTGGGAATTATGTCCTCCTCTGCATTAAAGAATAACACAGAGGAATTTGGGTACTGAACTACAAGTGAGAGACTAAGTGTTAGAAACCAAATTAGTTCCTAGATTAAAATGAAAACTCAAGTATGGCCTCCCATTAAATGCTTGAATTTTAGCTCTTGAATATGATAATAATTTATTAAAATATGGGAGCCAAGGTCACAATAACCTCCTTTAAAATATAACGTATAATAACGTGTATTTGGTTATAGAAGTGTAAGGTAATATTTAACCCACTCTTAGACATTTATTCACATTATGAAGTTTGAACTACTCTGCCCCTCTTAAACAAATCGTCCATTATTGAGTGCAGTGTTTGGAAAATGTTTGTTGTTTTTTTTTTAAAGATTTTATTTATTTATTTGTCAGAGACAGAGGGAGAGAGAGCAAGCAAGCACAGGCAGACAGAGAGGCAGGCAGAGGCAGAGGGAGAAGCAGGCTCCCCGCTGAGCAAGGAGCCCGATGTGGGACTCGATCCCAGGACGCTGGGATCATGACCTGAGCTGAAGGCAGCCGCTTAACCAACTGAGCCACCCAGGCGTCCCTGGAAAATGTTTTTGAGATGCTACATCATCACAAAATTGGCAGCCTAGTACTGAAAAAGAGAGGGGACAATAGGGAGTCATGTGAAGTCTCTGTAGAAGGTTATACTTAGTTCAATAACTTAATTTTGCTGCAGAGGTAGAGAAGATCTATGAACTGTACCATTCCAAGATTTTTTTTCTTATGGAAAAGTATTCTTTTGAAAAATATTGTCCTTTTGAGTATTATTACCACAGTGCTTATCTCTCCTATCCTGTTTTTTTCTTGCCTAAGACAGAATCAGAATGATGAAGGAACTGGACAGTAAGTATGAGTTCCCAGGTCTTATTCTTAGACTTAAGATAAACTTTACATGTGATGACCCTAATTGGAGGAAACATCTCTCAGGTTGTTGAACTACCTTTCCCTTAGTGTAATACTCAGGCTTGTCATAAAAGTTTATCACTTGCAGGTAGTGAATAGATTTTCTGGAGATTTCAGGGCTTCTCTTCCTGCCAAATGTCTATAGGATAAATTGGTACATCGAAGTTTCAATTATTAGAACACACTTTACATTGTGTCATTGCTGTGAACTTCTGACAGCCACTCTTCTTTTTAAAGTATGAGCATTTTCAAACTTCAATTTTGGTCCCGTGGCTCTATATTTCACACTATTTTTGTCTTATTTATGAGATTCATTTACACTGTTGTGAATGTATTTCCTTTGTTTTTGGTGGAGAAAAACAAATGGGGTGATAGAGTACTTACTCACATGTATTTTAGTATTCGTGTCTCTCGGTCTAAATGTAAACGGCAAACTCTCTTGAATAGCACAACTCCCATTGCCTATGGGGTATTATACTTTATTATTTATTTATTTTATTACTTTTATTTATTTATTATATTATTTATAATATTATTACATTATATCTTATATATTTATATTATATTATTATATTATGTATTATATTATATATTTGTATTATATCACTTATAATTATTTATTATTACCTTTATTATTATTTTATTATTATTTATTATTATACTTAATTGACCTCTCCTACTTTTTCTGAGTACTCATAGAAATAAGGCTTTGGGGGCGCCTGGGTGGCTCAGTCGCTATGCATCTGCCTTCAGCTCCGGTCATGATCTCAGGGTCCTGGGATCGAGGCCCACATGGAGCTCCCTGCTCAGCAGGGAGCCTGCTTCTCCCTCTCCCATTTCCCCTGCTTGTGTTCCCTCTCTCTCTGCGTGTCTCTGTCAAATAAATAAATAAAATCTTTAAAAATTAAAAAAAAAAAGAAGTAAGGTTTTGAATATTCTCATCACCACAAAAAGCTTTTACAAACTCCTTTTTAATAAATCCTGGCCCACATAGGCAGGACAGTTCTAATATTTGACACTACAGGCTACTTGTGTACTTTTTGAAACTTCATATAAATAGAAACATGTCCTTTGCCTAACATAATATTTATGAGATGTATTCATGTTGTTGTGTGTATCAGCATTTCCTTTGTTTTCATTGCAGAGTAGCATTTACCATGATAAATATTTTAAGATATGTATGTCCAATATCCTGATGAACATTTGAGTTGTTTACAGTTTGGGGGCTATTATAAAGAATAAATCATCTGGTACAGGTCTTTTTGTGAAATTATATTTCTATTTCTCTCAAGTACATACAAGTAGTAGAAATGTTTACCAAAATTTTATGCCCTTGTCTTCTACACCACTAATATGTGAGAACTTCAAGTGCCCCATGCCTTCTTTATCACTCGGTGTTGCCGGTATCTATGTATGTATGCGTGCATGCATGGATGGACATTTGTGTGTATTTACGCCGTTCTGGTAGGTGTGGAATGGCAGATCACTGTGTTTGGCCTACCAGCCATACTGTGATTATTGCAGTCCTAAAAAATAACTGACGTTTTAAGCAAAAATATTAACACCATATTGTATGTTTATAGCACATATGAAAGTAAAATATATGGCAACATTAGCACAGAGGATGGGAGGGAAAACTGTGAATACAGTGTTGTAAGGTCTTTATGCTACATGTGCAATAATATAATATCGTCTGGACCCCAGTTCTCTTTCCTTATATCACCACCATTCTCTTCCTCAGTTTCCCCCCACTCCCTGACCCTAGGAATATTCTTCATGCCATAAGCTGGTGTAGTTGTTGGGCTCGCCACTTTGTTTCCCATCTCTGAAGGGTCATAGTTATTTCTTAGCTAATTTCCATTGTCTTGAGAGCCATTTTTGGCCTAGTTACTTCAGATGAAATAGTGAATCCATTCCCTATTACTCTTTTCTTTTTTTCCCTATTACTCTATCATGGAAAGTACTGAGAGTCCAGCTCTAACTACCAAAAACTAATGTCTGCTCAAAGGCATTTTATCTTATCTTGGATTTTCCTAGAAGCATAACCTGAAGCAGAAGTTGGCAAGCAGGTGGTTTATTTTGGAAATAACCCAAGTAGCAGGAATAAGAAAAAACAGAGTGACACAGAAAAGGAGGAGAAACCCAGTGCAAGGATACCTCTTTGAGTTGGCCAGAAATGTAGGCAATTGTTCCTTGGTTTTGTAGTTCTTCTTAGGAGTCTAATGAAATAAATCTCATAATTGTCTATGCAGGGGATCAGTGGCTCCAAACTTCTCTTCATTAGGGATGACTCCTCTGGTATGAACTCTTCAGCACTTCGAGTCTGGGCTCACTTGAGTACTGAATGGACACTCACTGGCATCTTGCATGGAATTAGAGAAGTCTTGCAGCATGAGACAAGAGGTGAGAGGCATGGTTCCAAGACCAAGCACTCTCAGGTTGTAAACTTATAGGGGTGACTTAAAGCTTGCTATGAACTGATTAGCATATCTGTGATTCCCTGGAAAGGTGGGGCAGAGTATTTCAAATAGAACATATATAAATACAAAAGCTTCTTTTTTTCTTATTAATACTTTATTTTTTTAGGACACTTCCAGTTTCACAGTGAAGTTGAGAGAAATGCAGCTATTTCCCATATATGCCCTTCAGTGATGTATTGGCTATTATTGGTCTTTTGCCTTTCTACATAAACTTTACAATCTCTTTGTCAATATCCATAAAATATCTCATTGGGATTCTGATTGGGAAAACATGGAATCTGTGGATCAAACTGGGAAAAACTAACATTTTGACAACAATCTTCTATTAACTTGGAATACTTCTTTATTCAGTTCCTCCCTAATCAGAGTGTTAGAGTTTCCTCCTATAAATCCCATACATGTTTTTTTAGATTTATACCTCCAAGTATTTCCTCTTGGGGGGTACTATTATAAATGGTGTTGTGTTTTTCATTTCAAACTCCACTTGTTCATTCCTGGTATATAGGAAAGTGATTAAATTTTGTATCTTAACCTTGTGTCCTACAACCTTGCTACAATTGCTTATTATTCTAAGAGGGTTTTTTTGGTCAATTATTTTAACATACAATTATGTCATTTTTAAGCAAAGACAATTTTATTTCTCCCTTTCCAATCTGCATACCTTTTACTTCCATTTCAAATGCATAAGGTCTCAGAAATTTGTTATACATGTAGCTTTACTAAAAAAAAACTGAAAAACTTAAACAATATATAAATGAAAGTAAAAAGAAACCACACACACACACACACACACACACAGGCATGTGGAAATCAAGATTTAAAGACTTGTTATAAGATTTAAATCTATACAATTAGGGGCGCCTGGGTGGCTCAGTGGGTTAAAGCCTCTGCCTTTGGCTCAGGTCATGATCCCAGGGTCCTGGGATCGAGCCCCACATCGGGCTCTCTGCTCCACGGAGAGCCTGCTTCCTCCTCTCTCTCTCTGCCTGCCTCTCTTGCCTACTTGTGATCTCTGTCTGTCAAATAAATAAATAAAAATCTTTAAAAAAAAATAAAAATAAATAAATCTATACAATTATAGAATTAAATTTATTTCAACCAGATGATTATGGCCATAAAACAGAATGTTTATGATATACTTAGGAAGGAGTTTGCATAGTGTACAAATGAAGATTGAAATAAAATAATGATAGCCTACTATTGTTTGTTTGTTTGTTTGTTTAGGACTTCAAGATGTCAGGCAATGCCACAGGATGTTGGAAAAAAATTACAGCAAATACATGAGAGTTTGGGCATGACACAGGAAAATAAAGGCCTCAGATTGTCTTTGACAAAAATAGGGAAAGCAATATTTTCATGAATGCAAGTATCCTAAATGTGATACAATGGTTACATGGTCTTCTAAGGTGTGGAGATTTCTGCACAGTATCCTCCATTTGTTAAATCAAATTTTTCCAGGCATGCAGACCAGGAATGTGCATTGTACACACACTGCCAAGGTAATTTTATTCACATAAAAATTTGGCCACTAATTGTGTTAATAGATGAGTAAGTCAATAAGTAAGTGAAATGAATAATAGCAAGTAACAGAGAACTGTGCCATATGCCATCAAGAAATCTCTATGAAGCAAGTAGCCAGAACTTGGACCATGGGCAGAATTTGTATAGTTTGTGAGGGGAGTAAGGACATACTTTTCTTTATGTGGAATTCAAGAAATAAAACAAACAGCAATTCAGTCAAATCATGGACATGTAGACAAAGTGGCCTGAAACACCTTTTCTATTGGCACATCTGATCTTTTCCTGAAAATATTTATCTCATTAGTAATATAAGCCAATGACAGTGTGTGAACATATCATGAATGTGTCTTAATTTCCAATTTCTTGATTATCTTAGCATGAACCCAACTTCCTACAATGATCTTACATTGGTAATTGTTTTTGATATTTAGAAAATTTTTTAATTTTACAAAGACATGTATTTCCCTTAAGAAAAGTATAAATATATAATTAACTCATGTTATAAATATATAAAAATATATAAAATATATAAACTCAAGTTAAATATATAATTAACTCATGATTTTGGGGAGCTTAATTAATTCAATTAAAAAATAGGTAGTACAACTTTCATTAATGCAAGACATAGAGGGAAGCTAAAAATAACCTAATTAGCCTGCCTAATTAGCCTTGATTGAACATGCACAATGTAGGCATTATTGAAATACCTCACATATCATCTCCTGTTTGATGGTGGGCCGTAAGATTTGGAAAATATAATATAATATGTTTGAGAGATTGAATCTCCAGCTTTCTAAATACAACGTATTCTAACTTGCATGTTCTATGATAACAAACTACAAACTAAATAGAATGCACCACACAAACATACATTCTGACAAGTGTAGTAAAATGCAGTTCATTTCGACCAAGGAAACAAGGAGCTGTCTCTGAAGCAAGAATTAATCCCTAAGCAGGACCGCACATATCATTTTCAGAAGTGAATAAGTTTCATGCTTTATTTATTGGTAATCCCCAGGCATTTTTCATATTGTATGAGATGAGTACTCTAAATTCTATAGAAAAGCAAAGGAGGTTAGAATCAAGATGAAGATTCAGAAATGTCATATAATTTTTAAAGTAATTATAAGAAATATTAAGGTTTACAAACCATAAAATAATTTTTTGCATATGATACCATTTGCAAAATGTCTCAAACACCCAATAAAGTATTTACACTGTTAACCAAACTCCTTTTTTAAAAAGATTTATTTATTTATTTTAGAGAGAGAGTATGAGCAGGGGGAGGGGCAGAAGGAGTGAGAGAGAGAGAGAGAGAGAGAGAGAATCCTCAAGCAGACTCCCTGCCAAGTGCCAAGCCTGATGTGGAGCTGAATTCTAGGACCCTGAGATCATGACCTGAGCAGAAATCAGAGTCAGTCACTCAACTGACTACCCTAACCAAATTCCTTTTGAATGAAAGTCTGCAAATAAAATATAATATGAATATCCAAAGTGTTACTATTAGATACTATAAACATATCCACACTTGGTTCTTAGAAGCAGTTTTTAATATTCTCTATGTTTTATGCTCTAGAGAGCTTAAAGAGTTCAATTTACTTACTAAAATGTCCTTGAGTCCAACATCTCACTTTATGCAGCAAGTGCTTCCCTTCGATTTTCTGAGAGACCAGAATATTCATTTTCTTTTTCCACATTTGCTGCTTCCCTGTCTGATACCAGTTCCCTCCAACACTCATGGCACTCTCACTAGTAAAGCCTTTATTTTCATTCTGCTTGTTGGTAATTAAAAAGGAAATCTTTCTACTTTTACCTGCTCCCACCAAAAAAGAGTAGAAAACAGCTCCCAAGGAACCAAGTGAAGGTCAAGAAGCAATCAGTCAGGGGTGCCTGGGTGGCTCAGAGGGTTAAGCCTCTGCCTTCGGCTCAGGTCATGATCCCGGGGTCCCGGGATTGAGCCCTGTATCAGACTCTCTGCTAGGCAGGGAGCCTGCCTCTCCCTCTCTATCTGCCTGCCTCTTTGCCTACTTCTGCCTACTTGTGATTTCTCTCTGTGTCAAATAAATAAATAAAATTTATAAAAAAAAAAAGAAGCAATCAGTCAACACCAACACGCATAGCCTTACAAAAGGTGTAGCGGTGGAATTGGGGCAGGGATGGAGTTCTTAGATTACCAAACTTCACTGATATCTGGTTAGGTACTGGAGAAAGTGAACTTTTAAAAATAAAGAAATAATTAGACTACATTTGGAAAGACCATAATAACTGACACATATTGTATAAAAACATCTTTAGAACACACAAAATATAAAAATTGAGGAAGATTTTTGCTTGCAGAAATACGGCGCTAGTGCACTGTGTAGCCATGCTCTTCCACCTTTCGCTGAGACACAACTGCATGCATAGATTTAAAGAGCAGGGGCGCCTGGGTGGCTCAGTGGGTTAAGCCTCTGCCTTTGGCTCAGGTCATGATCTCAGGGTCCTGGGATCGAGCCCCATGTCTGGCTCTCCGCTCAGCGGGGAGCCTGCTTCCCCCTTTCTCTCTGTCTGCCTCTCTGCCTATTTGTGATCTGTGTTTGTCAAATAAATAAAATCTTTAAAAAAAAAAAAAAAAAAAAAAAAAAAAAAAAGAGCAATAGCCTGAGCTCAAATGACAGCCGTGGAATAAACAAAAGGAAAGTGGTCCGCAGAGACTGCACTGAATAATAATCTTGTAAATTGGTGGTTTAGTCAATTAAGTTAATAGGATTTAACGTTGTCTGCTACAAACCCTATTTTCAGACGTGTAGGCAAGTCTACTAATGATGGACAAAACTGAACTTCTACAAACTGTTACCATTTCGTCATATCTGTTTCTTTTAGTAAATCATTATTATACAAAGATTACAATTCGTGCTGCTTAGTGAAATGAAAACCAAGTTTGAAGTTTTTTCTTGGTAATGTGTTTCTTGTGACTTCAACACAGATGTTAGTTTATTCTGAAATCCTTGACCACAAAATCAAAACCCTTTGACTTCTTATCATGTCCTTCATCATAAAGTGAGGAGTTAGATTTGTGCAAATAGCTCTGACTTCAAAAAAAAAAAAAGAGTATTTATCTATTTTTTCATAACATGGAAAAGATATAAGAAATCTGGTGATATGGGGCTCCTGGGTGGCTCAGTGGGTTAAGCTGCTGCCTTTGGCTCAGGTCGTGATCTCAGGGTCCTGAGATCAAGTCCCACATCGGGCTCTCTGCTCAGCAGGGAGCCTGCCCCCCCCCACTTGTGATCTCTCTGTCAAATTAGTAAATAAAATCTTAAAAAAAAAAGAAATCTGGTGATAATGCATAGAAGATCAAAATTTAATTGAGCTGAAGTATTTTTCGATTTAGGAAGCATAGTTTCACTAAGTAAGAGAAAAGGAAATCTTCCCACTTTTTTTTAGAACATGGAAGAATATTTTCTCTAGAACATGGAAGAGTATTAAGTCAGCCATCCAGGGCACATATACCCATCACTCAGTTCCAGGACTGTGACATCTGTTCCAAATATTACGAAGATTTTCTTAAAGAATAAACATGGTCCCTTCGATCAGAGTATTTCTGGTCAATGGAACAGAAGAAGAATAAGTAGACCATGATGACACAGTTTGGGATGTTTTCCTCTGGAAAAGCACAGAATACTTTAGGGGATCTGAGGAAGGATCTGCCAGCATACAGTTGAAATCAGAGCTTCCCCCATGAGAACTTAGGCCAGTGTTGAATCCGTAATATAAGTGTATTGGTTTTCTATTGCTGCAGAACAAATTACCTCAATATTTAGCATCTTAAAACAACACACGTTTTTTTAAAGATTTATTTACTTATTTTAGAGAGAGAGGGTAAGAGAGTAGCGAAGGCAGGGGAGGGGCAGAGGGAGAGGGGAAGGAATCTCAAGCAGACTCCCCACTGAGTACGTAGCACAGGGCAGGTCTTGATCTCACAACCCTGACATCATGATCTGAGCTGAAATCAAGAGTCAGATGTTTAACCCACTGAGCCACTCAGGCACTTCTGCAACGCACATTTATTATCTCACGATTTTTGTGGATCTCCTGGCTCAGTCTCTTACAAGTAGGATGACCAACTCATCCTGGTTTGCCCAAGGCTTTGCCAGGTTTTAAAACTGGAAGTCCCACATCCAGAGAAACCTCTCAGCCACAGGTGAACCAGAATGGACCATTATCTTATTCACAAGGCTTCAATCAAGATGCTGACTGGGGCAAAGTCACCTCTAGTTTCAACTGGGGTAAGATATGCATCCACGCTGCCTTGGTCATCGCTGGCAGGACTTAGCTCCTTCGGGGCTTGAGTCTGAGGGCCTTAGTTCTCACCAGCCATTGGCCAGAGACTGCCCTCAACCCTTGCTCTCAACGGACCCTCTTCACTAGAGCCTTCCTAGGAGAAGAGCCAGGGAGAAAATGTCTACACGACGAAATCATCATCTTGGTAACCTAACCAGGAAGAGGCATTCTGTCATTTTTGCCAAATTCTATCTGTTAGAAGCAAGTTGATAACTAGATCCAGTTCAACCCCAAGGCAAGGGGCTTATAAAACAAGGGCAAGACCACTAGGAATTGAGCATCACGGGGAACATGCGAAAACATCCTATTCAAAACAAAAGAAAAAACAACAACAACAAAAGAAGGAGCTAAAAAAGGAAACATAAAAATATATATTTATGATGCTAATATATTTTTATAGAACATGAAACTTTTACCACAAATGTATCTGATTTTATCAATTGATAAATACTAAGGAAATTGTACATTCAACTTGTTTTTAAATTCTTTGTTAGAAATAATAAACATATACAACAGTCTGTACTTTTTGTGTATGAGCTCTTATGTATATGTATGTTAGGGTGGAGCGTGTAGCTTTGAATGGCCTCTTTAAAAAAAAAAAAAAAAGAAAAGAAAGAAAGAAAGAAGGAAACCTGTTTCATAAAGTTATTTTTAAGTCACGGAATTCCAGAAGGAAACAACGGTATAACTGAAGTTGCAAAACGGGCAACTCTAAGAATAATAAGTAACCTTCATGTGGCCATGATGCTGATGATGCCCACTGAAATTTCCTGCCTTTTCAAACACAGTATTGCCTCTTGCTTTCTGATATTTTCATTCTTTCAATAAATCTCCCCCACTTCCAGATCTGCTATTGCCTGGAATATTTTTCTTTCTCCCAAATCCACCCTAACTCATTGCTCTTATAATGCTTACATTTTACCCCAGACTTCATTCTCTCAATATTTTCCCAGCTAGTACAATTTCCCTTATTAAACATCCTCGTGTTATATATTTCATTTTCTGGCATTTTCAGAGTGCTATCTCTACATTTTTAATATGATTATTTACCTAGTTTGTGTTTATTTCCTGAAACATTAGCTCCAAATAGGAATTCATCATGTTTTTCTTAGTCCTACACTAATATCTGGCACAAAACAGATTATATTTAAATTATCTGCTGAATGAATGAATAAGTAAATATTTAATAACTGACTTGATGCTCCTTTTCCAAATGAATCTTTCTTTTCTGAATTGAAAATATTTTTTTAATTTGATTTATATATACTTAGTGAAGGAATAATTACATAGATACAATTTTACACAAAATATAGTTATTTTCTTAACTTTAATATTTTTCACACCATCCTAGACTGAGTTATCCATATTCCTGGTCAATAATAAAAAGTCAGCCTACTGAATAAATACATTTAAATTCATATTATTTTGAATTATATACCATAAAAATATAATAATGATAAACCCTTTTATTCCAGTCACTTAGATAATGAAACATTTTAATATAATTTATGCCCTATTCCTGTGGAATTGTTGGGATATGGAAATATCTTCTTTTTAAAAATGAGGATAATGGATCTTGGTGCAATTTAGTGACTAGCTCAAGGTTATACTTCTTCTGGAAAAAAAAATACTTTTTTAAATGTGTAGGTATACAGGCCCTTGGATGGGTCAGTTAGTTAAGCGTCCAACTCTTGGTTTCAGCTCAGGTCATGATCTCAGGGTCCTGGGATTGAGCCTGAGTCAGGCTTCACACTAAGCAGAGTCTGCTTCTTTCTCTCCCTCTGCCTCCACACCCCATCAAATAAATAAATAAATAAATAAATCTTTTTTAAAAAAGTGAAGCTATAATTAAATTCCTCTTAGTCTTACTAAATGTCTCTACTTATTACCCAGCTGTTGTTTCAAGTGTGTTAGTGTCTATTCTGTGTTTGAAGCCTAGGAGAGCATCCCCTGGGAGAGGTGAGAAGGACTGGGCAGCAAATTAATGACCCGGCCTGACTGCCGGGTTCTTAGGCTGGTAACTGTCTTTGCCACTAGAGGGCACACGGACCTATCAAATGATTTGCTCTGTTTTTGCTTTTTGGTTTTGGGGTTTTTTTTGTTATTGTTCTTTAGGACTCCCCCCCAGCCCCACCCATGGCTTCAAGCTAACCAGAGAAGGGAGAGAGAAATGAATGGAAGGGAAAGAGAACTAACAATTTTTAAGGAATTAAATTCCAACTATTTCAAATTCCAGCAATGCAGGCAAGCTGATTAGAAATTTTAAGTAACTTCTGTTTATTAGATGAAGCAGATATAAATTTTGCACAGATATGAAATGTTTAGGAAAATTTGCCATAAATAAATTCATTAATCAATATTTCATGTGCTTTGACATCCGGAAAACATTTTCATGTGATTATCATGGAGATACACTTTTTGTCTAGAAGCACAACTGGAATATTTCCTTTTTTTCCTGTCTCACATGTCCTTCAGTGCCAAGGATCAGTTTTCAACCTCTCTGGAAATTCCTCCTTGAGAGTATCAGCACTGAGAGTTGTTTTCATCCTTATGAGCACTAATAATTTCACTATCCGTCCGTTCGTCTCACCCATATTATAAGTGGCTGCTACATGTCAGCCACATGCTAGGATGGAGACGGAGATGGGAAATCGTGATCCTTGAGCTGAGGGGGACTTAGGGACTGCAGGACAGAATGGAAAAGTCATCTTTACCAAAAAAAAAAAAAAATTCGCTAACAATAATTCTTATCTTACAGATCTTGAGTCACAACAGTTTAGGTAATTTTCCTCAAATCCCACCAAAGCCAATTTGACTCCAAAGCCAGGTAAGATGGATTTAGCTCCAGAACGTTCAGATAAGAACAGATTGTCAATTCTCCCCCAGCCCTTCAGGATCACAATAGATCTTCAAATCATACATAATAAATGTGATTTATTCATGTAAAACAAAGTCGTTAGTTAACATTCAAAGAGCAATTTGGGTTGCCTGCTTTGTGTGATGAATGGTGTTTTGGGAGTGGAAGAGAACCAGTTAAGTCAACCCTGTGATCAGCTACTAGGAGGACCTCAGGGAGGATGTTTGTTAGAAATGTTTAAAGGCCTTGGTTGTGGATGGAGCCAAGGGCAGGCTCTGTACTCAGCAGGAAGTCTGCTTGAGATTCAATCTCTCCTACCTCCCCACCCCTCCCCCCCATCTCCAGTGGGCTTGTGCAGGCTCTCTCCTGCTCTCTTTATAATAAATAAATAAATCTTTTAAAAAAATGTCTTGAAGACTTTGGAATGTCTTGGACAAATGTCTCTGGAAGAAACTCTTGTTGAAAGAGGGAGGAAAGATCACTATAAGAAGACCTTTTATGAGAAATGGCATGGAGAGAACTTAAAATGAGCAATGGTGTATTTATGCAATTCACAGTAGTTGGGAGGTTAATTTACAAAATAGGAAAGTACTTAAGAATAAAAAAAGAGAAAGGAAGTAATTCATTTTACATTTCTTTACATTAGATAAAACTTAAATTAAAAAAAAAACAACTCCACTCCAGTTATCTCAAGAAAAAATATGAAAGTACGATATACATCTATATACTATGAATCATATAAGTATATACTTTTAGTCGAATTCTTTTTATATATTCATTATATTTTAGGGAGAGAATAACTTAAAATGAAATTAAAATAATGTATCTGAGTAGTCAGTGATTGCTGAAAGTAGAAAGTAGATAGTTGAGACATTTGTAAAACAAAACCTTTAATATCCTAAATAACTATTAGTTTTCAGAATGAGGAGAAAATTAAAATTCATCATCCCCAAATGGTTGGTTTATTAGCATAATAATTCATATAGAAGAAAAGTAGCCAATGGTGAAAAATAAGTATTATTCATAAATTTTTGTGAATACCAAAGAATGGGTAGAATTCTGGCTAGATTCATTTATTTTACCCTTTTTCACAGAAGAAATGCTCTCTGGGGGCCCCTGGGTGGCTCAGTAGGTTAAGCTTCTGCCTTGATCAAGTCTTGATCTCAAGGTCCTGGGAAGGAACCCTGCATCAAGCTCTCTGCTCAGCAGGGAGCCTGCTTCCCACCCCCTTCTCTGCCTGCCTCTCTGCCTGCTTGTGATCTCTGTCAAATAAAAACAAACAAACAAAAAAACTTTAAAAAAGAAATGCTCTCTGAATATAGGTTGTAAGTAATATTAAAATTATAGAAAATATATAACAAGAGTAAATGTGGAGATTGTCCTACATAGAAATCAGACAGAAAATAATGTAACAAACAGAAGAATATGATAAAGATAACTTTTTTTAGAGACATCTGATAAAACATTATCATGGTGATAAAGCATAGATATGGAAAGATCATAGATATGCTGAAGTATTAGTAAAGGTAAGGATTCACATTGTTCAATATATAGGAAATTAATATGTGTGTCTGAATTCTAAAATAGTTTAATTCCATAGACTTAAAACTAAGTGTTGAGAGAAACTCTACCACAAAACTTAATAGAACAGAAAGCTATTATTATAAAACCCTTTGTTAATTTCTCTATCTTATCATGGCACAATTTAAAAAACCAGATTCTAAATTTATTTATTTATTTTTAAATATTTTACTTATTTACTTGAGAGAGGGAGAGCATAAGAGGGGAGAGGGTCAGAGGAAGAAGCAGACTCACTGCTGAACAGGGAGCCTGATGTGGGACTTGATCCCGGGACTCCAGGATCTTGACCTGAGCCAAAGGCAGTTGCTTAACCAACTGAGCCACCCAGGCACCACAGATTCTAAATTTAAATCCAAGATTCATAGTCTGATCCTTGGAACCTGCTTCTCTTAATAGACATACAAAAGCGTTTGTAATAGAACTTGGAAGTCTTCCTGCCTGATTTACAAAATTACTGTCACTTTCAAGCAATTTCAATTTGTCAAAATTCTTAAGGATAAATTTAGATTCTGTTTTGAAAATCTAGTTTCTCTCTTCCTAAAGTCAGAGAAAAAATTGTCCTGACCCGATAATGGTAAATAATTGGTATGTAAACATAAATTTACATTAGATATAAGTTGACTCACAAACCACATGATTCTCATTGAGTCAGGAGTCACGGAGGAGAATAACCATTTAAACCATGACCTAAATCAAGGTAGAGAAGTAGAAGAAACTCATTCTTACTTAGGAGCAAGGGCAAAACCTAAGTTAATTAATATACCCTTGAAAGTTTTGTATAATTAAGGAAAAAGTATGATTTGTTTGCATGCCTAGTTAGATTCTGTCCTAAATAGTGCAGAGTGAAAGTTATGTTATTTCATTCAAAACCCAAATAAGAGATATATGCAAATATTCTGAGTGTGGCTCAGTGAAGCAGCCTTGTAGAAGGGAAGGAACACTAGAATTTAAGGAACACACAGTACATATTTTCAATACGTGTCCAAATCTGTGTTCCAACATCTTCTAGTTGCGTGATACTAAGCAAGAAACTTTCTTCCCAAATCTCAATGTCTTCATTGTAAAATACAAAAAAAAAAAAAAATCTGCACCACAAATTTTTATGATTTCATTTATTATTAAAAGTTCCTAGAATGGATTTAAAGAGTCACTCCATCAATCTCA
Source organism: Mellivora capensis (assembly GCA_004024625.1). NCBI lineage: Eukaryota > Metazoa > Chordata > Mammalia > Carnivora > Mustelidae > Mellivora > Mellivora capensis. The sequence continues at coordinate 64,621 of PISX010010263.1, forward strand.
GGTGAATCTGAAAGTAATTTAAATTCTAATATTTGCTTCTATCCTTACACTAATATTTACTTATATCTAAATGCTAATTTTAAACTTTCCCAATATGTGGCTGAAGATTCTTGACAATAAGGTTATGTCTTTTCCAACTTTTTATGCCATGTTGCACAGTTTTGTGTTTAATAATGTGTTCCCCATGTGTTTATTGTATGAGTAGCTGTATACCATGCATAGAGTGTATAATTGTATTTCAGGTTGAATTAGAACAATATGAATTTTTTTGCAATCTGACAGAGCAACCTACTAATAATGGCTGAATTACTAGTTTCAGCCCATTCATCTCACTAAAACAAATGGAAAATTTAGAAAATGAAGATGTGAAATCTGTTTAAAGGTTTTAGAATGCTACCAAGACATTGATAAATTGCCAGGCCAGGATCCAGGAAAAAAGTAACAATAGGTGATCCCAGTGTTTGGGTGTCCTTTCCCCAGGAGGACATTGTTTGTCAACTATAATGGCAAAAATGGAGCTAAGAGGCTGAGAAGGTTGTTGGTATTCTCTCCAGGCTTGCAGAAGTTGAGGTCAGGGTGAGAATTTGGAGCTCAGGGACTTACAGGGAGCAGATAATATGGTTAAAAAGGAAAGGAAACAAGAAAACAGGCACTGGTTTTTAACTCCAGAGGGATATATTTTAGGAGAAAAGGTGATCCAAAAATTGACTCGTCTCTCAAGGACCTAGATCTAAGTTCTAATAATCTCAACCTCTGATAAGATAAAAGAAATGACCCTGAAAAACTGCCTGAAAAAAGCTGCCTAAAAAACCCAGTAAACTCTTTCTGCGGGAACACAGCACTGTTCAGAATATCTGGTGATTTTTACAATTTTCATGCATAATATTTGACACTTAGTTATAAAAAGCATCCTTGGAAAAGAAAAAAGTGACAGAATAGTAAGAAAAAAAGAAAAAAGAAAGAAACAGATCTCCATGATATCAGATATTGAAGTTATTGGACACAGGCTTTATAGTGGCCAAAATTTATTTTAAAATAATTAAATTATAAGATTCAAAATTTAAGTAGAGAATAGGGCATGATTTTAAAGAATAAAATGAATTTTATAGAATTAAATAATATGCTGGCTGAAACTAAAAACTTAAGCGGGTTTAACAAATTATTAGACAGATGAAAAGAATATTTGTCAGCTGAAAAATAAGTAAGAAAAAATATCAGGGCCCAAACAAGAAGAAAGAAAATTATATATAATAGAGATAGAAAAGAGCCTAAGAAACATACATGCCATGGTAAAAAGGTCTAACATATAAGTAATTGTCATACAAAAGGAGAGAAGAGAGTATCAAAATAAGGGGAATATTTCCATGATTCTCCATGCTCAGGACTTCCTAAGTTAAGAAAATTGACATGCTATAATGATAGAGACAATCTCCTTTCTCCAGAACTATATGTTCTTCACATTCTAAGGGTGATAGATCTAGAGACCATATAAACAAGCAGTTTTGAACCATGCTGGTTGAGGGACATGAAAAAGACCTGCCCACAACCCCCTTGCTTATCCTCCTTACTGGTAGCAATGTGGAGAAAGCAGGACAAGACAAGGTCAACACTGAAAAAAGCTTGTTTTAGGAACTAAAGGATATAGCTTAAAAAGTTCAAGAGAAGATGTGGCTGGGAGATGTGTTACTCTACATTTAGACTATAAAATTCTGAATAGTTAATTTAACAAGACCAGAAAATGAAGTATCTTTTATATTTTCTTGCATACTCTGGGAGAGAATCACATTTGTGGTCATCATTGACAAAGTTCAGTAACAATGTTTGCACTGGAAGCCAGAATTCACAAAAGCAACAAGTGAATGATGCAGCATTATGAGTAATTATGTAGCCTGCATTAAATAAATGGAGTTAGAGATAAGAGAATCTGTATTATTTCAATATAAACATTTTGAAAAGCCATGGGATAGCAAATAATAGCCTCACTCTCTTATTCTCTAAGTGGGAGACATGAAATTTGATAATAGCCTTGAAGAGATGAATTCTAGACCTAAACAGAAGGTGATGTCTAGACACTACAAAAAATCTTTATACACACTTAGATCAATAAGCAAACACACAGTTACCTCATATCTTCTCTGGACTGAATATTAACTAATAAATAGTAATTATGGGACCTCACATGGTCCCATAAATTTTTATTCATAGATTTTTAAATCTAATTGTCTATATTGAGAGAGGCCTTGCAAAAATTATTGTACAGTGATTTTTGAGGGATGGTTCTATAGGTTGGAGAAGAGTGGATATTCCAAAAGTCTCCCAAAGTTTCTCTACTGTTCATAAATAAAAGTATTAATTTATACCTCTATGGTAACCACCTAATAGAATAATAAAGAAATGTACAGCTATCAACAAATAGAGGAGGAAACACACTCATCCTTTTTTTTTTCTTCCAGCTTTGTGATGTAATTGACCTATAACATTGTGTCAGTTTAAGGTATAGAGTGTAATGGTTTGATATATGTATACATCAGGAAATTATTAACACAATAAGGATAGTTAGCACAACCATCACTCACATAGGATATAATTCTTTATCAAAATGAAATCCAAAAAGGAAGGAAAAAGGAGCACAGCATAAGTGAGTCACATTTCTTTTGCTTTCTAACCAAGTTAATGGTTTACTTCAACCTAATATATCAGTAATTATGTTAATTGTGAATAGAATGTAATCCAATTAAAGATTAATATTTAAAATTTAATAAAAAGGGCACATCAAATAATAGATTCCTGGAAAAGGATATACCTTAAATATAATTATTTCATTATACTATTACTATACTTTCATGATACTATTTTGCTCCACCTGGATCCCATTATTGGGCTTTTGCCCACATTCCCAACTTCTGGGATTATACACCCACAGCTGCATCCTGCATTGGAATTTACCCTCGAATGCAGGGAACTGCTTGCCTAAGGTGACACCACCTCCTAGAGGTGGCCCTTGGCCAATGACTGCTGGGGATAAAAGTCCTGGTTTCCTCACCCTAATTATGGGCAGCTGGAAAGAGTCATCCCAGTTCCAAAACTCTTTATAGGACCTCTGAACCCTCTGTTACAACCACATTGTGATTAGCTTCTCTTTCTGACCAATCTTGTCTTAATCACTTATTTATAGGTATACCTAAGCACCTCCCAGTAAGTCTGGTTGCTACTATCTGTCCCAGAATCTATTTCTAGGAACCAAGTCTAAGACAATGAGGCAGAACAGTCGAAAGGGAAAGAATGATGAAAGACATGATGTAGAAATTGATTGAGCTATTCTAATACTGGACAAAGAAGGCTTCAGGGCAAGCAGCATGACCAGAGACAAAAAAGGAACATTTTTAATGATAAAAGTCAATCGACCAGAAAGATGTAAAAATTTTAAATATATATGAACCTAAAACTGTATCCATAAAATATGTAAAGTGAAATTTGGCATAACTTAAAAAGGAAAAAAAAATCCATAGCCAGAGTGGGAGATTTAACACATCTTTCTCAGTAACCTATAGAACAAAAAGACAAAAAGAATCTGTAAGGTTCAGAAAATTTAATCTGTATAATTAAATATTGATCTATTTGACACATTCATAGATGTGACAACTGAAGCTTATAGCCAACAACAGAAGAGCACATACGTTTTTCAAGTTTATGTGAAACTTTTACAAAAACTATATGCTGAGTACAGAGCAAGTTTGATCAGGTTTGTTTTATTGTTTGTTTATTTATTTATTTATCTGAAAGATTTTTTTTAATTTTTTTTAAAGAGAGATAGCGTGGGGGAAGGGGCAGAGGGAAAGGAAGAGAGAAATTTAAGCAGACTCTGTGCTAAGCGTAGAGACAGATGTGGGGCTCGAATCCACAACACTGAGATCACAATCTGAGCTAAAACCAAGAGTCAGTCGCTGAACCCACTATGCCCCCAGGAACCCCTGCATCTAAAGGCATGGTGTTACACAGGGCAGCTTTGTGGCCAGAGTGTGTATTCTGTATACTATGTTTATAACATTAAAAATTTAGGTAATTTACCATGTTATCAGAAAAAACGTGATCATCTTAATTTATGAAAATGAACAAAGCAGAACTCTGGAATTGAAAGCACCCAGTCAAGTCTGGTTACAATGGTTCTTATGAGGGGACAGTGCAAAAAAAATGAGATGTATGGAGCAGAGAATGGGGGGTCCTGGAATATTGTGCTACTGATTTGAGGAATTATGGTAGAAATATAGGCAGACATTAAAATATCTAAAGCTGAGAAATGTCAGAATGGGATGAAATCAACATGGTTTAGGAGAATCAGAGTTTGGAGAGCTCTGCAGTAGAGCAGATGAAAGCTAATATGAACGTGCACTAGAGCTCTAGGGCAGGAATAATGGCCATTTTCACTCAATACAATCAATATTTTCTATATGCAGGATGAAATGTCCTGAATATATTCCAGGCTCTATTTGCAACCCCAGGAAGCACTGGCAAATATAATCAATTCCCTAATCAATCTATTGAGAATGCATCACTATTGATTTAAAATATTCTAATTTGGAATTTTTTTAAACACTGAAAGTTGAATATAACTAACCAATGTGCGCACAATTATCTAATTTTCCTTAAAAAAGCCATGATCTCAGATACTTTAAATAAAATAATTAATTACAAATGCCAATGAAATCCTAATTTTGCTCCTAGTTTATTCCACGGTACCCCTCCCTAGGAAAATTTTTTCTCATCAATTCAGCTGTGTCTTTCCAGTTCATAATTTTGAAACCAAAACTGACAGAATCAGAAGTATAAGTGTGCCAATCCTTCCCAGTAATGTTCGTTTTCTTTCCTAACATGCTCCCCTTCCTCCTTTCATGTTGCCTGTAGAGGCAGCTCACTCTCATGCGGCATATCTCCACACTCACTACATTTAACACCTTGTTTACATTCATTCTACTGCTGATGGGTTATTTCCAGAGTTGAAGGGTCATAATAATATTAGTGAAAATATTCTGTTAAATGCGTTTTTTGTGCACATATGTGAATTTCTCTTAGATATATACCTAGGAGTAAAATTTCAACAGCATAAAGAATATATATCTTCCAGCACCTGATTGGCTCAGTTAAGCATCTGTCTTTGTCCCAGGTTATGTTCCTCAGGTCCTGGGATCCAGTCCCCCATCTGGACCCCTGCTCAGTGGGGAGTCTGCTTCTCTGTCTCCCTCTGCCCCTCCCCCCTGCTTCTGTGTGCACTTGTGGACAAGCTCTCTCTCTCTCTCTCCTCTCCCTGCGTTTGCATGCTTCTCAAGTAATCTTTTTTAAAAAAAATATATATATATACATATATATATGTATATATATATATATATATATATATAAAATCTTCTAATAAAGTAAATAGTACTAAATTATTTTCTCTAGGTTGTTTTTAACAATTTACACTCTATAGAGAAGTTCGTAAAAGTTATTTTCATCCCATATTCTTTCCAACCACCAATTACTAATGGTCATCATCACTAGCCATCAGGCAGATTCAAATTAAAACCACATTGAGATACCACCTCACACCGGTTAGAATGGCCAAAATTAACAAGACAGGAAACTACATGTGCTGGAGAGGATGTGGAGAAAGGGGAACCCTCTTACACTGTTGGTGGGAATATAAGTTGGTACAGCCACTTTGGAGAACAGAGTGGAGATTCCTCAAGAAATTAAAAATAGAGCTTCCCTATGACCCTGCAATTGCACTACTGGGTATTTACCCCAAAGATACAGATATAGTGAAAAGAAGGGCCATCTGTACCCCAATGTTTATAGCAGCAATGGCCACGGTCGCCAAACTGTGGAGAGAACCAAGATGCCCTTCCATGGACGAATGGATAAGGAAGATGTGGTCCATATACACTATGGAGTATTATGCCTCCATCAGAAAGGATGAATACTCAACTTTTGTAGCAACATGGACGGGACTGGAGGAGATTATGCTGAGTGAAATAAGTCAAGCAGAGAGAGTTAATTATCATATGGTTTCACTTATTTGTGGAGGATAACAAATAACATGGAGGACATGGGGAGATGGAGAGGAGAAGGGAGTTGAGGGAAATTGGGGGGGAGATGAACCATGAGAGACTATGGGCTCTGAAAAACAACCTGAGGGTTTTGAAGAGGCTGGGGGAGGGAGGTTGGGGGAGCCAGGTGGTGGGTTTTAGGGAGGGCACATATTGCATGGAGCACTGGGTGTGGTGCAAAAACAATGAATACTGTTAGGCTGAAAAGAAATAAAAATAAATAAATTAATTTTAAAAAGTATTGTGAATTTTATTTCTAGCCTTTTGTTGGGGAAAGCAGTGTCATCTCATGGTTTTAATATTAATTTTCCTATTGACTTTAGAGAACCTTTTCATATACTTTTTTTTTTTTCTCTAAAGGAATTATTTATTAAAATTGAGTTATCTTTTACAGAGCCAAAACACAACTGGGGCCAGAGCTCAGAGCTGTTCCTCTGGTTCAGCTATAGTTATTCGGTAATCTCTGAACGAATCACTTAACATATTCCAAACACATATGCAAATATTTCAACACTACTGTCAACTGAACATATTCTGTACTTAAGCAACTCTGGCTAAAAACAAAATAATTATAATAATAGGGTCAGTTTTATACTCAATGCAGTTTTTTGTTTGTTTGTTTGTTTGTTTGTTTTTTAATTTCTTTTCAGCGTAACAGAGTTCATAGTTTTACACCACACCCAGTGCTCCATGCAATGCGTGCCCTCCACAATACCCACCACCAG